>JAOYSI010072808.1:0-10005 GCA_025775065.1 Hiodon alosoides | reverse complement strand
CCCCCCCCCCCCCCCCCCCCCCCCCCCCCCCCCCCCCCCCCCCCCCCCCCCCCCCCCCCCCGGGGCAGAAGACCCGGCCTGAAGACCCGGACCTGGTCCTGTCAGTATATTAGGAATCTACATCCCCTTGAATGCAATGGTCAAAACTGCTGCACATTCAACCTGAAGTTGCTGGCCCTGAAGTGGGCCATCACAGACATACTCAAAGAATATCTCTGGAGATCAGAAATTGTAAGTGTACGCTCCCCATAATCCCTTGGTGCACCTGGGGACGGCCAAGCTGGGGGTGATTGAGCAGCGGTGGGGGACGTAGCTCAACAAGTTTTCCTTAGCTTAGTCTGGGAATAGTACCACCAAGACATGAGGCACATGGGCGTGGCCTTGGTGGAGCCAGTTCTGCAGTGGAATGCTGTTATTGCTGCTAGGTGAAGGCTGGTCCAGAGATAAAAAATAAAATAAAAAGAGTTATACCTAGGTTATCTGAGGCGAGGACTGGGGGAGATGATGCAATGGCAAGATTGTGTGTGCGCCAGAGGCGGAACTCAGCTCAAGTCAACCCGGACCGAGTGGCGCAAGTTGTGGGCTGTGAGGAAATGCACTTAACTGCGCAGTTTCTAAATTCGAAAATGGGCGTTCATTATGTTTAAAAATAATTACGTAAAAGGAGCGGATGGTGTCGATTATGTGAAATGTCAGATTATAATGCGAAACAGTCCATGTATGCACCTTTATTGTAATTTGTATTAATTTGCTTTTTAACATGAGAAGTTAACGAACGATTGAATACGCGTCGTGGCAGGGAAGCACTGCCCATCACCAGCCAGCCAGCCTGACATTCCGGACCTTTCTGCTGATTGCTGAGAGCACTTAGCTGGTTGATTAGTGCAGCCGGAGGCAATGGCCTAATCAGTAAGATCATAAAAGGCTGCTGATTCATCTATTTGGGATTGGTACATGAGGGAAGTGTATTGTCTTGGAATTTGGCAGGCAGACTGGTGACATAGTTGAATGTTTGTTTGTCTGTTTTGATATTATCGTAATATCTGTGTGTTCTGTATCTGTATCGCCGCACTCTGAAGCAACATATATTTAAAAAAAATCCTACATTTCAAAGAGTGATTATTACAGTTCTAGCCCCTTGGATAACGAAATACAGCTGACATTGAGTGTCTATATGCCATATAAGTAGGTTAATGAATAACTAATTTTTATTTTATTATCTGTTAATGATATCCTTCCAGTTCAATCCAAATCTGCTTCCGGGGACTACTTATAACTTCTTAAAAGAAAAAGTGGAATACTAGATTTGAAAGTTCGGGATTATTTGATTTATAGTGTTGTCCTGTTTAGAAACTTGATTGGACAGATAGAAGTCATAGTCACCTGGTGTATTAGAATCACGGTAGTGCCAACTGCAAAAAAGTTACTAACTTCCAGAAATACTCACAGACGCTAAACTTAAGACAGTGTCAAAAGTGCTTGAGTTACAAAGAAATTTAACAAATAAGTATCTGACAAATGGATATAATCGTATAGCTTCGTAAGCTTTCCCTCAGAATCTATTCACGTTTGCTTTAAATCCGGTTTAGGCTGTAAAAGTTTATTTCCATTATTTTGAGTATGCTGCCCAAAAGATTTTCCCCCAGGATGCATATTCACATTTAAGGAATGTTCACAAACATGTATTTTACAATTTTAATGATAACCACTTGATGGAGACAAAGACTGCGGTTTTCTTTTTCTCCAAATTCAGTCTAGATTAATGTAAAAATAGACGTCCATGCATACGATTAAAAAAAAAAAAAAAACGAATACAAAATGTATTTTTCTTATTTAATAGGAAACTTGATTCAAATAAGATATAATGCTGCTTGGGTTATTCTTAAAAATAGACCAGGTAAAAAAAAGTAGTTAAAAACCATTTCTAAAAAAAACAATTACAATTACTAATACCTAATATACTCCTATATAATTTCAATTTGTAGTAATCAAACCTTGACAATATTCAAACCTTCCTAAAATCTACTAACTCTTTCATTCAGGTTTTCGCCCCACTCACAGAACCGAAGTAGAAAACTTTACTTGTAGATCCCTGGACTTTGACCGAGGAGTCTTCAGTTTAAGGTCAGATATGGTGTGCCACAAGAATCTGTCCCAAGTCCTATTTTTGCATGCTGGATAGTATCTTTCTTGGAAATGTTATTTTTATTGTTTTATGTTTTTGGAGCCGTGGAGTAAACATTGGTTGCTATGCTGGTGATGTTCAACTTTATGCGTCAAAAAAGACCGCGCGTGTTTTCTGAGCGAAAGCATGCTTTAAAGACATAAAAACCTAAATGATGACAAACTTTCTAAATTTAAAATCCACATAAAATGGTAGTCATGTTTTCAGGACCAGAGCTCTTTCAAAACAAGATGACAGACTTTGCATTGAATTATTAAAAACCTTGGAGTGCCCATTGCCTCATAGCTGTCCTTTGAGGCACATATTAAAAGCATATTCAGTGTGGCTCTTTATCGCCTCAGAAAAATTGCTAATTTAAGAGGATTTCTACTTAAAGTTGCTCAAAAATGTACTGCATGCATTTAATTGCTCAAACCTACTCCAAATCGCCCCTGCTAATTTAAAATGCACAGCTAAAGTCCTTAAAGTCCTTGATGGAAAAGAAGACTCTCACAGCAGAAATTTGAAATACCAAATGACTCAAGCTGTGTAGCATTACCGAAAACACAGGCAGCGTCCAATAAAGATATCAATGCACTAAAGTATAGGTAGAATGCACTCATCAGCAAGTATTACATTTTTGCAAATATCTGTATTTATTCAGTGTATTAATTTTTTTTCGGTCAGCCACCATTGTAATAAAATAAACCATTTGATCAGCAAACCCCAAAAAATGCTAGTCCTGTAGAATAAAGTCAACTGACAATACATTTGGCTGATTTAGCACTTATTAGTCACAGTAGAAAAGCGCACAGCCAAACAATGGGTATAGAAAATCAATAAATTAAGAAAAGGAGCTGAGATAACTCCAAACAACATGTACATTTTGTGCACTTTATAGATATCTTAACATTATTAAACAGTTCAGCAAACTCCAAAACTGAGAATTACTCTCTCGTTGCTGTCAATCTGAAGTAACACACCCCGTCTGAAGAATCTGACTTGTTTCAACTCGCGCGCACCAATGCAATATTTGCAGTATTCCTGTGCAGAGTTGTGTGTGGACTCTACTGAACATTTGGTGCGAAGGCCCCTTTAAAGTGACCCAAGCGGATCAATCCTCTGAGCAGGTCAATAGTCAGAGCCTTTGCCATACCTTCTTAAGATGAAAGAGAGCACACCAAGAGCTGCTTTAGTTTCAGTACACTCACCGTCTTGTGAAATTATCAACGACTTTGGTTTTTCTGCCTTGAAAGCTGAACTCTTTACTTTTTACATATCTCTATAAATATACTGTGATAAACCCGGACCAGAAGTCACATGTTGCAATGTAAATATACCCTTTTTTTGCATTCTGAGAATGGGATTTATGTCTCTAAATTGGACGTAACTAGAAAAATGTAAAAAGCACATGAATATCTTGCTGTTTAACTTGACTTCAGGTACAATCTCTCTCTAATTTAGAGGGTATAAAGGGTGATTATTTATCATTCTGCAACTCACAAGGGGAAGAAGTGTGGCATCAAATATATTTTGAAATGAGAAAAAAAAGTTTCCTCTTCCACTGCCAGTGGAAACAGAATAGCTTGGTAATGGACATTTTAAGACTAAACACAGACCTGTCAAACACAATTTTCTTGTATTTCATCGCTCAAAAAGAAGAAAGACTGAATATTATTGATATTCTGGGGGCCATTGTGATGAGTTCTGGGAATGTTCCCTTTGCTTGCAGGAGCAGGTAATTACAGAAATGGCTTTACAATAAAATTGTCATGTGGTTTAGAAGTAAATCAAAGCAACACTGAATTAAGTATTTTGGAGGAGCTGCAAAAATTAAATTAGCTATTGATTATTTACTATAAATCATGAAGACAAAACAATAGGAAAAAATTTGTCTGCCATTAGTTTTTTTTCTTTCATTTATATATTAAAGGGAAATACAGATTCCTAAGGACAGTGTACACATAACCTCTAGAAAGCCGTATGCCTGTGAACATTGCATGTCTCCACTGTCTCTCTCCCGTGTTGTTCATGCCTTGATGTTATACAATTTGTGGATGTGGCAGCCCTTTGTCTAATTACTAACACCAGTGAAGAAGAAAAAACAAACACTTTTCTTCACTATTAATGTGCCAGTAAGGTATTACAGACAATACACTGCCTTCAGCCTGTAATTATTCACAGTCCTGTAAATCGTAGCTATTCTTGTGGTTAGTTAAATACAGTGCTGCCGTACATATTTCTTCAACCTGTTTAACTTCATGTTTGCTTCAGAGCTGTCATATCATCGATATCCAGCTCCCAAAATTTTTAAGCTGATGTAACTGAAAATGAATGGCCTCTTTTCCTGTATTGGAACTATGATTGTATGGTGCAATATTCTTGTCTGGATTGTGAGAGATTCTCAGGTGGTTGAATGAAAGCTACAGGCACTCTATTGAGATTCATAGCCCGCCCTCTATTCCACACCGAGTTATGTAAATAAGGTATATTTTCTAGCTCTGGTATTAATTCCAAAGGTCCTGTTTCTCCTCTGGAACATAAAACGAATTGCATTCTTTTGTATTTAAACAGAACTCATTTCGTCATATCAATTTCACACCGTTTGTTTGTTTGGTTTTTATTCTGGAAAAGGGGATTTGGAACAGAAGACACAGTTGTGCCAGTTATTAGAATAGCAAGATGCACAGAATAGTAATGCACAGGAATTATTCACGTATGTGTATTAAAATAACAGTAGAGCTGAGATTTGTGTGCAGACCTTTACTCACTGAATGCTTTACTCATTGACCTTTACTCATTGAATACAGAGTCTGATGAAACCACGTTTGTATGTGAAGAGATTCGCGTCACAGTGTTAGGTCCTACTCACTAATTAATTTGCATTTAAATAGGGGTGGGGGTGGGGGATATACAAATGTGCCACCAGATGGCAACAGTAACATGAGTAAAGGATGAAACCGAGAAGGTCAGTGGAAGAGAAATCATCGTTGCTAGGCAATGAACGTCACAATCATATTATGAATTCTGGGAGCATATCTCACACACAGCATCACTTCACAGAAGAACAGAAGACCACCAAAAACTGTGTCTAAGCTGTTCAAGGCTATTCTTTCTGTACATTTTCCTCCCAGATGAAGACCATACCTAAATATCAGATTAAGTAGAATGTATCAGCAACGCAGAGACATGGGAATAGACCATAATTGCGAAAACAAAACAAACAAATGCTATAGCAGTTTTTATTCCTACTCAGTAAATTAAAGTAAATCTCTCTTCAGTGATAAATTAAAATGTGTGAGGGCATTATGAGCGATTCTGTAGCCAGGAATAAAGTCTTAATTGACCCACATGTGTTCCACATGTTCTATGTTCCCTTAGACTGAATTCCATTCAAAAATGAACATTGGTCGATTTGTAACCTTGATCAAAAGCCAAGTTCTATGGAGGTAAGTTTTCCCCACCTAGTTTGCTTGTTGCTTCTTTAGAAATATTTATTATGAGGCTTTTTTTTTTTGTTTGCCAAAAATTACAAAAAATCTCTGTTGCAAAGCAGAACAATACATTCATTATTCAAATACATTTGTACCAGAGTATGCAAAAGGAAATTCAATTAATTATGGAATTCAATAAAATAAATGTTGTCCTCACACAAAGACTGAATCAAATTTTGCCTAGCCATTCTTAGGAGACGGTTCCTATCACATGACAAAACATCAGAGTAGAGAGCCAATCAGGACCCCTATGAAGAACATGGCCTCTCAGGAAGTACGACCGGTCTCCACTGATCCACCTGTTGTTTTACACGAACCTGCAGGTCAAGGCATCCTGTATGAAAGTTTTGGATTGGCCTCCCGATGCTTTTCCAACCTGCAGGTGCCTTGGAAGCTGGTTGGCGACAAGTCCTACTGATTCCCACTCACCTCAGCCATGACGGCACTCAGAAAGATGTGAGATACCACTGTGCTCTTCTGGTCATGGTGACATGAGCTGGATTTGAAATCTAGATAATGGTATCCAGTCTCTGCTCAAGCAAACACCATTTATCCAGTCACTTGGCAAGTAATTTGACTTTTACTTTCGATGACTGTTCAAAAAATCATTATTACATTATATTTAAGTCGACAGGTTCCTGAAGCCTTTCTAAAACCTCCTACCTAAATATGCTGTATGTGGTTCTGTTATTTGTCATATTAAAAAGAACAGCAACATAGGGGATGTTTTTGTTTGTTGTTTGATTTGTAGTCTTTTGGTGTTTCTCTGTAATCTCACAAAGACAAAAGATCAAAAAATCCATTGGAAAAAATAGTCTACATACAGCAGAGGAACTACTCTTGAAACTAAAGATTCAAATTAGTATTTTTAATTGTCGGTACTATTGTTTATAAAAGACACAAGAAAAAAAGTATGATAATTGAGGACCCCAATGGCTGGTGAATTGACACCTGTATCTTGTATTGGGTAAAGTGCCAAGAAAGTTTTTGTGTCTTTTGTTGTGCCAGGTCTCCCATTGTTCCCATTAACATAAAAAAAAAGAAAAAGAAAAATTCTCTTTAGGATAATGAGTAAAATTCAGTCATGCAAACGGTTTTGCGTGTGAAAGGCAATGAAGCCAATTTAATTTGAACTAGTTCCAATTGTTCAAAAACACAAGGAGAATGCCACCTTCCATTGGGACATAATTATGAAATGGTGCAGATAGCAAACGGCAGAGTAACAAGTAATAATATATTCATAAAAAGATGCATTAAAGCACCCACTGCTCCTTTTCACCTCCTGCCTTTCAGCCTGCAGCACGGTTTGGTTTGAAAATCCTGTTTGCAGTTTCAGCTGTGTTGTCTCCTGAGGCTGTCAACGTCTACATCACTTGGCAGGTGAGTTTCTAGAGGAAAGATTTCCGGGTTTCCAGACAGATGTATTACTTGTCCAACATTGCTTTGTTGGCATAAAATGATTTGCCTCTAATTATGAAGTACTGAATGCAAATTTTTTAACACGTTTATCTGAAACTGCAGCTTATGTTTAAGTTTAAGGGATGAAGGAACGTTTGTTAGAAAATCAAACATATTTAGCACAGCCATAGACATGCGCAGAGGACTGATGTCTCTCCTGATAGGTGACAAAATTCCGAGCAGACCAACTACTTGACGGGGGATGCTAAACGGGCTTGCGTCTGCAATTGGCGGTGTTCTGACCGCACAACTCTAACCTATTGGTAACTCAATGAAAAATATTTCTCCCTTAGAAAGATATAAGAAAGAATTGCACACAATAAGGGTGTAATAAGGCGGCAAGCTCTGTGCCTGTCTGAAATACAGACCGTGGCCGTGGCTGGCCCTAAGCAGCCCCAGAGGCTGGATGAAACCCCAGCCATGTCTGTTCCGATCTATTCAACCATTAACACTTCCAAATACATAAAATAATCACAGTTGCAACTTGGCGTAGGTGTTTTTCCCCCCCTTCTCTTCCCTTGCTCCTAGTCACTCCCGGTAATGATTGTGAATGGTAGATGGTGCAATGAAAAACTCTGGAGTTGTGATGGACAAGTGTATATCAAAAAGGAATATTAATGATATGAAAAGGAGTAAGAATTCACAAAGGGGTGTGAAATATTGCATTGTGTGCTTAAAGATGGAGTGAGTCAGGGAAACGCACACCACAGTCAGTTTAGTTGCGTCGCCATCTTGAACACGTTTCTGTCTTCAATTAAAGAGCTACGACAGAGAACCAAATGTGATGAAATCACTAGCACGATCAGGCACAAAAATGTCACTTTCCTGATCAGAACAGATTGAAATATGCATAAAACGAAAGATAAAATATCCTCATATAAGCACAAGAACAGAAGACAAACTGTGCAACTGTGAAGATAGTTCAAGGTTGCTGGGCTGGACTAAATACATCACGGCAGCCAATGATGTCATTGATTAAAAAGCTCATTCCACTTCCGCGTCAGAAAAAAACCCAACAAACACAGATGACAAAATGACTTTGCGGGACTCACCCTTTTTGTAAACGGATCTCGGATCCATTAAAATCCCGGAAAATTGTTATGAGCCGACCCGGCAGGTTGCGCTGATTGTTGCGAGCATCCGTGACCGTGACCTTGCTCCGTGTCTGAACGTTAATGGGAGCTATGGCAAAACGCCATTATGCCCACCTTGCCTTCAATTACACACAAGGCCGTTCCCGTATTTCAGTTGTCTGTCTTCTAAACTTCCTAAATGGTGAATTTATTCATATCAGTTACCCCTTGTTCCTACTGATCAAAATGCCGCCTTGTCGTCTGCCTTCTCAATATCCAGTGAGTGAGAACATCATTCAACGTCAAACATTGTTTCAAATTTCTGTACTAATGTAGGAAGGTGTAACAATATCAGCGCAATCTAGCAGACCATGTAACAGAAATATAACGGATAAGTGCATCTTATGAACTGACATCCACTGGTGTAAGTTGCTAAGTGAAATAATTCTAGTCACATCGTATTTAGGTCTGAACCATAGCTAGCCGTTATTTTACAGCTTGTCCAAGTACTGATTTTCAAGACCCATGTAATGATATTTAGTCTTAATTGTTTGTTAATTATCAAAATTGTTCATATGTAATAGAAAATATAAACATTAATGCAAACTAATTCATTGTTTCATGTTTAATCTATATGTCTATACAAAGTAAATTTTTCGGACTTTGTCAGAATAAAACAAATGAAAACAGTCAATTAAGAAAGTCCTATCCGGAATGATTTGTCCCTCAAAAAGGATTCTGCACTGCATGTATTTTTACTTTTAGGTAGCATCACCTCACTAATGTTTCCTTCTAATTATTCAGCAGAGCTGTGAAAATGAAGAAACGGTTGAAATATTAGACATAGAAAATCAATTACTTTTGTTGTGCCGAGGGGAGACTAAGTAGTGAGGTCAAAATAACTATTTCCAGCCATTTTAATTTGTTTCCAATTGTCACTCCATTTATCATATATGAGGACCTCAAGTGCTCACATGTTTAAAAGAAAGAAGAAAAAACGGTTAGTGATCGCTGAAATAATATTTCATTATATATTGGGGGATGTATATCGATGTTAGTGAAAATGAATTAAACTGGTTGATGGCGTTACGTGTGAATGGACTGCAAACCATGGACCTGCTTCACTACAGGTCCAACCTCATCATGTTAATGTTTCTCACTGATGCTGTGCTATGTTCTTCATTGACAGATCGTCTGTGTCTCGTCTTTTTCAAAACCGCTTTCCGAATCCCCCCAATCCCAACAGGGCTGAGACACACAGGTGACCGTTGTATTAGAGAATTGTCTTTATTTCGTTGCTATCAGACACACCTACATCTTCGAAGCAGCTTAGGATACATGACTTACATAGCCCAACAGGTTTACATTTTACGCAGTCACAATATTGAACCAGCACTTTTCTGACTATTGGTCCAATACTGAAACCACTAAACCACCCCTACTCGTTACCTATAGCATAAAAACACCCTCTAACCAACAAACAAAAGGCTGCTAACATACAAGGCCCCCACCAGTCTAGTCTCTTTGGTAACATGAACACTTTATCAGAGACACCAATCCCCCTACCCCCACCAAACGCCAAGCCAAACGCTGTTAAAACACAGCACTCGAGCTGAATGCAAAAAGAGGGTGTTTGGTGGTTGTAGAATTATAAATCATCTGCTTTAGCAGTGAGTGACAGAACAGATCAGCACTTTTGGGAGAGTTACTTTGTATTCAAGGGTAAATACCAGTTTGTGTTTACCAACTGGTCATGCTCACAAATGATTTTTTTATTATATATGACATTTACACTACTATGAGTCCCATATATATA
>JAOYSI010072807.1:4034-20905 GCA_025775065.1 Hiodon alosoides | reverse complement strand
CTGCATCCCTTTGGGCCAGCCTTGTCTGAGCATCCAGCAGCATCCTGGACAGAACTTACTGTTAATATTGTTCCCCGGAAGATATTTGCTTGCCCAACAGCATTTGAAATTGCACTTGCACACATTAATGATCTCGTTTGCGGCACTTTGGGTTCTGGTGCGCAAAGCACCGTGACTTCGTAATTAAAGATGAGGGGATTTGGGGAGGAGAGACTGCGTAGGTTATGTACCCCTGTGTGAGTGTGCGTGTGTGCGCGGCTGTGTCTTTTTCTGTGCGTTCATGCCAATGGATGGTGCTGAAAGGAATGATTAAATCCTATTTCTGGTTGTCAGGGACTTCACTAGATAAGCAAACAGACCATGAATGAAGGCATACCTCAAGAACGGACCTGATTTCCCTGGTGGGCTGGGAATATACAAGAACGGACCTGATTTCCCTGGTGGGCTGGGAATATACAAGAACTCCTTTCCTGTCCATTCAAAAATCTTCCATCCACCCCCTATGTTCTTACGTGGGTCTTTCAGTCAATCAAATATTGGGTCTTTTTTCGGGTTTTGATGGGGTTTTTCTTTTTTTGTTGTTGATTTTGGGGAGGGTTTGACACTTGGAGCAAGCTGGTAATATTTAGTACAAATACCGGATACATGGTTTGTTGGTACCGACAGCCCTGTAGTCAATGCTGTGGTGGTCCAGGGTCTCAGTGGGGCATGGCGGTGGGCCTCCACAGCCTTTTCCAGAATCCCATCTGGGCTTTTAATGTCGGAGCTGCTGGGTGGTGGCTCTAGAGATCTCCTTGGGTGGGTTTTTTTTTTTTTTTTTACCTAACACTCATCAAGCTAAAAGCCAGGTGGGCTAGTTTCAACCAGAGGCTCCAGGTGGAGATATCGCCTTTCATCATTTCACAATAGGCTGCTATTATCACTTTGACCCGATCTGTGGGGGGAGCAGCGCACCAGAAAATTCTAATCAAATCACTTCCTTGTACGACACTCGTGTCTGTATGCAAGCTTATTCTGACCGCGTCTGCGTTGGTGTGCAGCAAGGGCGCATAGCTGTGTGAAGAGGCTTCTGGGGCTCTGGGAATGAGCACAGTGATGTTGAAGGCCCCCCGGGACCGCTGGAGATGGGAGCCTGGTATTTCGATACACTGCCCGCTGCACGTTTACAGCGTCAGCAGCTTGGTTTAAAGGTTAAGTTGCCTTAGAACCTCAGCCCGATCGGGGCTAAGGCCCGCCGTTTCTTGCGCTGTGTCTACGACGGCTCTCCGGTCCTGCGCTGGACTCCGCACCAGGCGGCTCGCGGAGGAACCCAGCGCGGAGTGACGCGATGCGGGCGGTTGACGCTTTGTTAGCTGCATGCTAACCACCCCTGACGGTGAAGCGTTGTCAGTTCTTGGCGGGCTCTCTGAGTCCGGCAGTGGCTCGCTTGTCCTTGTTTTATCAGGCGTCCCTCGAGCAATGAGGAATTTGTCTTTCAGGCAGCGGAGCTGACCAGAGTGGTTATACTATCAGGAAACGTTGTATGATAAACAAATAAAGACTTAAATAAGTAGGCGCGCCCTGACAGGCTAAATTGTACAGCATCGAGTATCATGGGAATTTTTCTTTTTTAAAAAGTAACATTTTTGGACCTTCGCATGTGATGACAAATGTTTTGTTTGCTGTAAGAATAACATTTCTTCCCCTTTCCTGCGTCTGGATGCGTGTGAGTGAGGACTCGGAGCGGAGCGGATGTGGGTTCTCTCGCCAGCGAGGTGTGTGCGCGCGCGCGGTCGAGATCGCACGTCTCCGCTCCTCGATGGGCGGGGCCTAGTCTCCGGGGCGACCGGGACGTATCTGGCGATTCTTATCCGACCCGCGGCATGTTAAGCCGCAGGAGGAATGTGGAAGGGGAGGCGTGAGAGAGGAGCTATGAAGCTCACCGGGCGGGCTCCTCCGATGTCATGGAGCGCGACCCACAGTGGGCGACCGGGCATTGGGTACAGCTGCTACCGCCTCCCTAAATGCCTCCCTTTTTCCACTCGGTATCGCTGAGGCAGATGGATTCCTGCTTTTTAACCCGTGACCGGCGCTTTTCTCCCCCCTTCCCCTATTGAATCTGCAATCGGGCGCCGTCTCTCGGAAGTGTTGGGATTGCGTTAGGGGACACTGTCGAGCGTTGTGGGAAATGGGAGTGACATGGTTTCTAAAAGTGGAACCTAGCAGTGGGTTGTCGTCAGCGTGGATTTTTAGTGCAAAGTTTTTAGCGGGTCTGCGCTCTAAAATGTTCTAAAATGCCTTGAAATGAAGCAAATTGAGTAAGATGACAAAGTTTTTAGCGGGTCTGCGCTCTGAAATGTTCCTAAAAAATGCCTTGAAATGAAGCAAATTGAGTAAGATGACAAAGTTTTTAGCGGGTCTGCACTCTGAAGTGTTCCAAAATGCCTTGAAATGAAGCAAATTGAGTAAGATGACAAAGTTTTTAGCGGGTCTGCGCTCTGAAATGTTCCTAAAATGCCTTGAAATGAAGCAAACTGAGTAAGACGACAAACTATTGCTCCATGTGATACATTATGTTATGCATACGATGTATTTTCCTCACTGGGCAATGCAGGTGGGGAAACCTTTTCACTGCAGCTTCTCAAGCCTGTGTGAAGACAGCAAAACCTGCCGGCGCTTACCATTTGGCCTATTCTGTCGACTTTTTTGTGCTTACGCCGCAGCGATAACTTAATGACGACGTATTAATAACGTGTTGATAATGTTTATCAACTGGGGTCTGACTGTGCTCCGCCTGAGTGTGCATTTTTTCTTGGAGAGCGCTTCAGCTCGTCATTTCCCCTTGGACGATGCTGACTGAGTAATGGACGCCTTTAGATGCCGCCCCTGCCAGTGTGAGTAATCTCATAATGTGCGCTCTTACGTCAGCCCTGCCCGCCGGTCACCATGGCGACGCCGTGCGCCCCTGCCCCGGGAGGTCATTTTTAACACTCATCCCAACGCACAGCAGTCCGGCAGCGATGGAGTCAGCATTCCAGTGATTTCCGAGTCCCCTCGGCCTGCGGTTTCACAAGCTGATTATACGCTTTGTTTTATTTAAACCTCTTTTGTTCTCTCCCTCTCTTTCTCCCTCTCTCTCTCTCTCTCTTTCTCTCCCTCTCTCTCCCTCTCTCTCCCTCTCCCTCTCTCTCTTTCTCTCTCTCTCCCTCTCTCTCTCTTTATCCCTCCCTCTCTCTCTCTTTCTCTCTCTATTTCTCCCTCTTTCTCCCTCTCTCTCCCTCTCTCTCTCTCTCTCTCTCTCTCTCTTTCTCACTCTCACTCTCAATCTCCCTCTCTCTCACTCTTTATCCCTCTCTCTCTCCCTCTCACTCTCTGTCTCCCTCTCTCTCTCTTTATCCCTCCCTCTCTCTCTCTCTCTTTCTCTCTCTCTCCCTCTCTCTTTCTCCCTCTTTCTCCCTCTCTCTCTCTTTCTCCCTCTCTCTCTCTCTCTATCTCTCTCTCTCTCTCCTCACTTACCTGGTTTTCGTTCCAGCTTGTCTACAGGCCACCTTTAGCATTTGGTTATTTTAAGGCCTTTTGCCTGTTCTGGATTTCAGTTCCCAATCCATTCCAGTTCTCTGTTTGCTTATAGGACTGTCCAATGTGTTGTTTTTGCTTTAATATTATTTATCACTCAGTAAGATGATAAGTGTGTTTTAGAGTAAGACAAGGTAGTGGGGAGATCAGATGCTGTGATATAGGATGCACTTTTCAGTCCATCAGTGATTCTCAGTCTCTTTGCTTCAGTAGACTTCCTTTCTTTGTGTTGGCTTTCAAAAGGGGGCTCGTTTTGCTGACGCTATGTATCATTTATCAGATTATCTACATCCGTTGTGACGTAAAGCTACGAAAAAAGAAACTTTAAAATAGTCTTTAAATTATACACTTATCTCAAATAATTAAATGATGAATGTTTTAATAAGTGCCAGACAAATCATTATTAAATGTTAAGTCGGTCATCATTAGCTACTAAGTACCCTTAATCTCTGTCAACAGTAGACCTCAAAAATGAGTTTGTACCTAATTAAATTCGGTAATGTGTTCCCTTGTGAGCCCTATGAAATTAGTATGGCTTATAAAGGGGCGACCTCTAGATTTTGGTGAAATTTGAAGTAATATTTCCTCAGGTGCCCATAGTGAGGTTGGTTATTAGAGCGGTGTTTCTTACAGGAACGTGGTAAATAAGTAAATGTATAGATTGTTACATGTTAACAATGACTTCATAGTGCAGTCACTGTCCTATTTCTTTTTCCCCTGTACACAGATGTTTCAGTATCGAGTGTCAGAATTACGTCATCTGCAATACACGCAGAGACCCGAGAATCTCCCACAAAAAGCCCAAACCAGGTTCCTCACGGTGAAAGCACTTGATCGTTTCACTGGAGAGAAAAGGGCTCGCTGCCCAATTCACGATGTGGGGGAAACTCTTTAATTAAATCCAAGTTTGTCGTGCAGCGGATGCATGCTACGACGAATCCTGAGGGCTGGCCACAAGTGGCATGCTATTCTGCTAGGCTAGGAGACAACGAGAGTCGCCTCTGTTTATATACAGCAGTGGAGTCATTGGCTAGTTGGTACTAAATACAGGACGTTTTACCCAAATGGCTATGGTATAGAGACCGGCAATTAAAACACCCGGTCACCTGTGTAGTAAATTGGGATATTTATCTTGCCTGGTTGAAAGAGGAATTGGTTCTGTGGACACAAAGTGAAGTGAAATCGAGATAAAGCGAAACGCCTCCATTGGCGCAGGGATTGTGTCAACCTCGGTCTCATGACCTGTCGTGTCAATGGTCACGGTTTTATGTTCTCAATTCACTGCGTATGCCCAGGCCGAAACCAACTTGCTGGTTTCCACAGTGCCCGCTCAGGACGGCGGGAGAACCGCTGCGCCCGTTGTGCCCGTTACGCCCCGTTACGGGCCTGTAGAATCGTGCGTCTGCTCTTGTGTGCAGCGGCTGTAGACAGAATCGGTCCGAGGGCAGCCATAAATCCACTGTTTATTGGTGTCTGGAAAGGCTTCTGGTTAACCCCGGTGCATTGATTTGGCACACTCAACGCACTCCCATCAGGACATTGAGTGAAATAACATTTTCCCCCCCTGGCTAATGCAGTGTTTCTGGGGGCCTAACAGAATCACGAGGAGCCAGGGTCCCTTTTAACCACTGCAGTCTCCTCGTGTAATGAGACAAAGTGAGCCACACTCCAGAATGAGAAGCTGATGCCGGAGAAACAGAGACGGATGGAAAAACAGATCTAATTTATGCTGGTGGAGTGTGTGCGTGTGGTAATCCCACTTCTGTATTACAGAGAACGATGCGGCCTTTTCTTAACATTGGGGTGCGTGCGTGCGTGCGTGCGTGCGTGCGTGCGTGCGTGCGTGCGTGCGTGCGTCTCACCGTTCCCATTAAAATCTCTGTATTTTTCCTCTGTACTAAACGGGCATTGTCGGCGCTGCGTTACGACGCTCTGACACCCGGCCTGGTGTTTTTTTCCCGCTGCGGCGCTAAAGCCTTTGATCCCCGCGAACGCGCGGCGCCTCTGATGTCTGGAGGTACTCGCGGTTCTGCGGGGACCGCTCTCGGTGAACTCCGCCCGAGACGTGCTGCCGCGGCGCTCTCTGTGCAGCAGAGCTTCAACTCCGCGCGGTTATTACATTCCTTTTTATTCCTCGTCCGCCGACGCTGTCAGAAGTTTTGATGTTCGGTGCTCATTTGTTGGAGGGCCTGGCTTTTATAAGATGAAAGCGTATGGTGTAATAATAGAGAAAAAAAAACATGTCCAATAGCTCATATTTGAGTGGGTTTTTGTCTGCCAGGGTGGCACCCCGGTTTTATGATAGGAACCTCTCGCATATTTGTAGTTATTTACTGCATTATTTTATTATTTCATTGTGTTTATTATTTACAATGAGGGATGACATGGCCATTTTTTACATGTATATGGATGAGCCGGCTTAATTTGCAAGAGCAGAGATAAGATTGCAGTGGATTTAAAAACTTATTTCCACAGTTTTCTCATTATTACCACCATCGCCATGGTTCTCGTTGTGTTTCCACCTTTTTCTACTTTGTGTTTTTATAGACTTATGTGAGTGGAAAGTTATCCGTCAAAAAGCAATGAACATCGACCTTTTTAATAACCAGGCACTAATGTCTACTGACAGCGCTTTCCGCAAAACGCTTCTGTAAAAACACATCCTGCTTCATTTGGTCAGAGCTGAAGCCAATGGTGAGAAGCGCTGGGGCGGAGCAAAGTGCTATCCCAGGTGGCCGGGCTGTCGCGCGGCTGCCGGGACTTCCCTGCGTTCAGCGAAGGGTGGATGTCAATCAGCGATGCTCACCACGCCCCCTTTTTTTTCTTCAAGGAGCCTAAAGGGGCCTCAAGTGCTCCGTGAGAGTCAATCACAAGGGATGAAACCTTTAGCCAGGTTTACGAGCCCATCAGGGCTGGATCCTACCTCTCTGACGGAGCTTGGCTCCCCTTTCCCCTGGGTTTCAGGGACCTATGGCAGAAGCTTTGGGCTCTCCGCCTGCCCGCGGGGCTTGCGTGACTGGAGGAGATAATCCAATTAACAAGCAGGACCTGGACACGAGCAGACGGTATTACCATGGCGGCCGTCGCTGATGGAAAGTCTGATTCAGGTCCCAGGGGTTCCTTACCCGCCCCCGTGCACGACCACGCGGGCCAGGAGTTCCTTACGCACCTTCGTGCACGACCACGCGGACCAGGAGTTCCTTACGCGCCCCCGTGCACGACCACGCGGACCAGGAGTTCCTTACGCGCCTTCGTACACGACCACGCGGGCCAGGAGTTTCTTACGCGCCTTCGTGAACGACCACGCGGACCAGGAGTTCCTTACGCGCCTTCGTGCACGACCACGCGGACCAGGAGTTCCTTACGCGCCCCCGTGCACGACCACGCGGGCCAGGATGACCTCCCACGCCCCCGTTCAGCCGGCCACCTGACTTATTTAAAACTTATTGTACCTTCCCTATGATGCACAGCGGTTTTCCACAGTTTGTCAGTGCGTTTTCCTGCCCCTTGGCCTTTAGTATGGAGTGGAGGAAGTGCCCTGTTATTGTTGCCCAACAGTGTTTTTGTAGAAAATATTATCATGAGTTCCACTTGCATGTACATTTGTGGTTCTTTCTAATTTTGGTAAATACGTTTGACAAAATTCTGTCCTGTTAAAAAAGGGGGGGGTCTGCCTGGTTTCTGTTTCAGAGTATCTTGACAGTGCCGTGACGGGTCTCAGTTAAATCTACCAGCACAGGAGAGAAGTAGTTGGTGTATTCAGGATGTATAAAGTAGAAACACAATATTCCAAGGGGTGTCATTAATACTTAAATCACTGAATCAGAGGGTGACAGGCTCGAATGGCACTTTCAGACCCTGCAGTTGTGCCCTAGGTGATGGTGTGTTTCAGTCCGTGCTATAAAAGAGCCTTGCTATCGTGACGCATATCCACACACGCACACGCAAACGCACACGCACACGCACACGCACACACAAACACGCACACACACACACACACACACACACACACGCAAACACACACACACACACGCACAGACATACACACAGACAGACAGACACACTCACGCACGCACACACACACACACACAAACACGCACACACACACACACTCGCACACGCACACACTCACACACACACACACACACACAGACAGATGCACACACACACACACACGCACACACACAGACAGACACACACGCACACACACAAACACATACACACGCACAGACAGACACACACACAGACATACACATACACACGCACACACACACATACACATAAACACACACACACCCCCCCATGCCGTCTCATCTGTCCCCATAGCACGTGGAGGCCACGCACGCCCCACTCACGCCCCACTCACGCCCCACTCACGCCCCTTGTCCCGACGACCGTATCACCAAGGCCTTGGTGCCAGCTGGCTCTCCTCGTGTTCAACACAAGGCCCCGGTTCAGTGGAAAAAAAGACATGCTTTCGATTTCTCTACTGCAACCTTCATCAAAAGACAACGAGCACGCTCTTCACCGGCGTGATCCACGGAAGGAAGGACAGGGATTTGCTGCTTGGATTTTCCTGCTGAACAAAAAAACGCAAGACCACACCGTGTGTGGGGGGGCATGTCGCCCATGCTGGGAAAACGCAAGACCACACTGTGTGTGGGGGCGTGTCGCCCATGCTGGGAAAACGCAAGACCACACCGTGTGTGGGGGCGTGTCGCCCATGCTGGGAAAACGCAAGACCACACCATGTGTGGGGGCGTGTCGCCCATGCTGGGAAAACGCAAGACCACACCGTGTGTGGGCATGCCTTCCATGCTATGGAAACGCCAAAAATCCCAGCATGGACAAAAACGCAAAACCAGCCGTGTGTGGGCGTGTCGCCCATGCTGGGACAACGCAAAACCAGCTGATAGTCAGTCCTACGTAAGCGGAGGGTTTGACCTGGGAGCTGCAATCTCAGGGGTACGTTGGTAGATTTTATAATTCCTCTTCCTGAGGCTGTGTGTTCTGAAAAATAGCTGATGTCACTTTAACGGCAATTAAGGAGTTTGCTTAGTTAGGGTCTGCACTTAAGATCCAGCTTCGAGACAAATGTTCGGCTTTAGATGAATGTGGATTCAGGTTGGGTTGATTTCTTACCATTCGCTTTGTGCACACAGTTTAGGACGGTTAAGATGAAGCAGGTTCTTGTCAGACCATATTGATGGGATGAAATTGTGACCGTGAAGCAATTTAACAGTTTAATAAAGAGAGCTGTTTGCGGCAGTAAGTGTAGAGTTGAACATCGCGACGTTAGCTGACTCTAAGCGGAGGCGCGCACGCAGCAGAAGCAGAATGAACCCGGCTTTAGTCGACTATTTAAGGAGTGCCCTCTGCAGAGGCCCTGCGGTCAGGCGTAGCGAGACCTGCGTCGGGTGGGGGGGGGGGGGGGTTGTGGGAAAAGCCGGGACCCCCCTGCGGGCCGCGGGACGGACCCGATTTGACATGCTGCGCGGATTACTGCGGAGCCTCCATGGAGGCAAGGGCAAGCCAGAGTGTCCTTGAGCCGGCAAGCTGCAGCACACATTGGCCTCCCGCCCGCCCGCCCGCTTCTGCCAACAGTGACGCAAATGACCCACATAGACTGACCCCCACCGACAAACCTGCTCAACATTAGACAGCGTGAATTACAACTTCCCCCCTTTATTTTTATTTCATCCAAGTGTACAGATGACTCCGACCGAGGTTCGGGGGTTTCTGGCCGGACATCCAGCGCTCCATCGGCCAAGGAGGACACAGCTAAGCAGTGTCGCCCCCCTCCCGCCCCCGAGGTATAGAACACTGTAACAAAAGTCCCGGCTGGACAGAACCGACACCAATCTGTGGGTTTACCGTCTGTGCTCTGGTTTAGATCAGCTACAGTAGTAAGTCAACAGAATAAGTCATTGATTCTTCTGGAACTTCTCCTACATAAATAAACCTCAAAAAATTGAGTGGCACCAGGCTAATAACCCACTGAACCGGTGGTTTAGATAATATTGACACTTGGCCTTTTTTTTTCTAAATCCTCTACCGTTACCAATCAGGGAACTGTTATCAATCTCTTTTCAGACAGATATATGCATCTGTTTCTGGAACAATTTCTGCAACCAACTTTTTACAAGCGCAAAGACAAACATCAGTGCTGGTGTTAGACTGGAGGCCTGAGGCATTTTTGAAGCATGGATTTTGTCCACAATAAATAGAATCTTTATGCCCTTCAGTGTGCATTATAAGGTAGTCTGTTTGGACCCAGTCAAAGTGATTGCCTTGTTTTTTTAACAGCTCCAAATGCTGTGAGCCAGGAGGTGTGTGAAATAAAGTGTCATTTTAGCCATAACTTTTAGAGACCCTAATTACCTGGGCTGTAAATTGTCCGTGCGGAATTAGAACTGCTCTCTAACATTCCGTCCTTATTATACATCCAGGAGAAACAATTTCGAACCTGTTAGATTTTACTTTGCCTTTACATTTATGCGATCAGATATAGCAGGAATCTCTACTCTACTCTCTTTAACATTACAGCTGGCCTAGTGTGGGCCTAGAATGCAAATATTCCTAGCTTTATATTGTGTGTTTTCCCTGTGGGTTTAATGTAGCTGGGGGGGTTTTTGTCGCATAAAATTGTAACCATAGTTCTGAGCTTCCTCTTGGGGGGGCTTGGTCGACAAGAACTGGAAATATCTTTTTAATTTTGATCAGATGTTTGGGGGTGGGGGTAGGGGTGGGGAGTTGACCCAGAAACCCTTCAATGGAAGGTCCTTGGTGACTTTTTTGTTCCCGGTGGCTTGGAATGCTCTGCTCCGAATTTGCTCGACGGGGACTACCCCGCTACTCCTGAATTCTTGTGTTGCACTGGGGAAAACAGCACCATCTGTAGGTGACATTCTGTATTACTCTTCAGTCCCGCACTCATTTTCTGTGGCCATCATCATCTACACGTATATAACCGTACAAGGTTATAGTAATTAGAAGAGGGATTGAGCTGACTGTGGGTGGAAGAGATTGAAAACGGGAGCGTTTCTTCCCAGGTTGCATGCTTATTGCAGTAACGCTTATTGCAGCTGTGATAAACAGTTTGCGTGGGCGGCGCGGATGCGTCAACTACGGGTAATTCACCCGGAATAACTCGACGTCCCACCTGGTTCCCGAGGATCTCTGTTTCTTCAGCTTGTGGTAGGAGCGGGCACGTCCGGCCCAGGACGCGCACGCAGTTCTGTGCCCACAGGGTACTTTTGTACCTTTGGTTCTGGCTCCGGACGAACCAGCTTTTGAAAGCAAGACGAAGCCTTGTGGTTCACTGTATTCAGTGTCAGAGTTTTATATCTGTACAGTCAGCTGAACAGGTTGGAAAGGACGCTAGTCAGTTGTAAGGTATGTGTCACTGACCAAAGTAAATTTGGAAAACTCTGGTCTGAAAATTCCTGGCATATAGTATCACAGTTTGTGAATTCTGATGGATTTTTTTTTTAAGAATCATTGCTGAACAGACTGGTGTAGCTCCATTTTCTGAAAGCGTTTCTGAGAAGATTGCCAGAGGAGCATATGGCCTCACTTTATGGACTCGCACTTTAGTAAAGAGTTTGGAAGGCCAAATGGTTCCTGGACGCGACCAAGCGCGCCCCGAGGCCGTTTTGGCGCGATGTGTTGGAGTTCGTTCTGGCTCTGAGATCACATGGCCAGATGGTCGCGAGCACCAGGGTTCTCTGTAAGTAGACCGAATCCATTGACAAATAACCCCCCACCCCCCTTCCCTGTCTGTGTCGATTCTGGAACATGACTGCGTCATTCAAAACAAGTTTCCGCGATTTCCACCGCTGCGCTGAAGACACGGCAAACGCACTCTTGTTCACGCGTCTCTGCGTCTGCGTGTGTTGCCGTTTTGTGGATGTCGTTTTTGAAAGTGCAGTAGAACACAGTAGTGTGGAACATTTCCCAACAGATCACCCAGGGAAACCATCACCCCACGCTTCCTAGTAACGCAAGCGGAAACGTGAGCCGCTTTTGGGCGGAGAGGCTGTGAAAATCTAGTCTCAAAACCAATTATGCTTGGTAGTCCTCCCACCACCGGCTCAAACACTTGAGGTAACGTTGTAGTAGGGCTTCCACAATGTTATAGAAACATTGCAGAAAGATTGTGTCAGCCGTTCCACAATAAGGATAACTGTTAAACAATAGGAGGATATTGCGCTACTTTTTAAATTGTGTTGGCTCAAGGACTTTAACGGAGGGGTACATAGAGAGGATTACCTCAGTCACAGCTGTTATTGATGCACAATTTTGGTGTACTTTAGTTCTGTGCAGATGACCTTAATATCAAGAGTTTCATATTTTGTGTGGAAACACAGCATTAGGAAATCTCAGAAGAGGTCCAGGAGAATGTTGAGATTTTAAAGACGTCTCACAACCATGACATTTCAGTTGTAAAAAAAAAGGCCCGATTTTACAGTCCTGTCCGTCGTCCATCGTTGCACAAACATACTGATCCAAAGGGGATTACTCAGTACATTAATCAGAAGAGCAAAAACCTTCCCATTTCTGGTCCACCAGGAGCCCGGTTCTGCATGCGATTCCCTGCTGCTGAGGGTTTTGAGCAGAAGAACCCGGCCACCTGGGTGAGAGGGACTGTTTTTACAGGCCGATAGGGGTCGGCTCGTGGAGAAACGCTGGCCATCCGAGCTCATGCCTTGGACCGATTGTTGCAGGCTATAGCCTTGTTGCATGGTGAGGTGAGCATCATGGTTGAGTCTTCTGGTTGAGACTGCATCTTGCTCTCAGGGATGGCCAGCAGTCCCAGCCACCCCTGCCCTTCCTGCCTCCCTGTCTCCCTGCCTCCCTGCCTCCCTGTCTCCCTGTCTCCCTGCCTCCCTGCCTCCCTGTCTCCCTGTCTCCCTGTGTCCCTGCCCTCCCTGTCTCCCGGCCCTCCCTGTCTCCCTGCCCTCCCTGCCCTCCCTGCCCTCCCTGTCTCCCTGTCTCCCTGTCTCCCTGTCTCCCTGCCCTCCCTGTCTCCCTGCCTCCCTGCCCTCCCTGTCTCCCTGCCCTCCCTGTCTCCCTGTCTCCCTGCCTCCCTGCCCTCCCTGTCCTCCCTGTTACCGCTCTGTCACCCTGCATTTTTGGCGGAGCGCAGTGGCCTGTAATTGGGTCGCGCTGACGACACGTTGCAGCCCAGGGCACGCACTTCAGACTGGCAGAGTCAGGTCATCAATCAGGATGATCAGAACCGGAGCTGGACGGTCCCTGGATAACACACACACATCTCTGGCCTGAGGCTCCGCTGGTACAGACTGTGAATGGGACAGTGTCCCTGTGCCTGCTACTCTAATTACCCAACTGTTTTTTCAGTCCAGCCCTCTCAGATTCAGACGACGAAACATCCGCACATCCGAAATAGCCAGGTGCCGGACTAGTAGGTTTTAGAAGGTCCTGATGCCGGCACGCTGAACAGCTCTTAATGTGTTCATTAGGGTGACGCTAATAACGCTGTAATTAACACATGATGAACACACTCGCTGCAGCACACATCTCCTTCCATCAACGCTCAAAAAACCGTCACGTGATTAGTGGCCTGAAAAAATGCAAGTGCTTTAACCCCCCCCCTCCCCCACAGGAAATTAATTAGGATTGAATTATGACTCATGATTTATTGTGCTTTTTTGGGGATTCTCTTACTGAAGGTCCATTGTAGTATTGTGGACTGCTCAAGGAACCAGGGGTTTTGAGTGGACAAAGAAGTAGCAATATAATCTAGGATAAAGGCCTTCTAAATCCCCTTTGGCGCTGGAAGAAAGCGGTGCTGGAGAATTTGATCGTAGCCCGACTCTCCGCAGTTGTTGCCGTTGTTTGGCCTTGGAGCTGTGAACGTGTAGACCACCGTTGTGCTCCGACCGAGTAATTCAGCTTTCTCAGAATCAACCATTAGCGCCGGCCCCATCGACCGGATGAAAGTTTACCCAGTTCTGACCTTGTCCCTGTCGTGCTTCTGGCTTGATGACAGCCTGTGGACAGCTTGAACCGCAAAATCCGTGCTGTGGGTTTGATGTTTGTCCCAAAGTCACAGATTGTATGCACGGTTTACGTTCAATGGTCAAGAGTTAAAATTGCTCTAAAGTAACATGGACGAGCAGATCATTATTAAGAGCGTCTTCTCATGGGAATAATTATAGCTGCTCTAAAGTTGGATCACGGATGAACTGGTCACTAGTGAACTGGTCACTAGTGACACGACGGCAGTATTGGCCAATGATCCTCCTCCGTCACCTTGCTAATGACCCTTGTGTTCCTGCCAGATAAGTATACAGGAAACCAGAAATGCTGTAGAAACAACTCCGAAAACTTGATTCTGCCAACCCGTTTGTACCTGACGGCCACAGACTGATCGTGAGGTGCGAGGGCAAAGGGAGGGGATCTTTATACGACAGCCAGCCCACTGTGTTTCCCCTCCTCTTGGGTCGCGACGGGCCGTTGTCTCTCGCGCGCTGTATTTCGCGCTCAGCTGCGCTCGGAAAACAAACGGGCCGAACCGGCCGGGAAATGACCCAGAATGCTTTCGCCTCTCGCCTGGTCTGGTTTTTCTTCAGCGCAGATAAGCGCTGTGCTTCGCCCCCGAGGTATGAGGGAGGACTGTGCCGAAAGAAGAATGAAAAATAACTGATTTAAAGGTGTGTTTTCTTTCACTCGGGCTTCACAGACCATCGGATCTGTGCAGCCTATGGTAATGCATCCTATCCAGGACTCCGTTAGTTAACCAATTAACCGGTTAACCTCAGTTAATCCTTAACCCCACCATAAAAACTGGAGAGCAACACAGCCATCCTACGTGGAAGCAACGTCCCGTTGACATAACGCTAGCAAAATATGTTCCACCGTTCTCTACATGTCCTCAGCATCATGGGACAGTGTTCTCCTCTCTGGGGTCGTCTGACATTTTTCAGGGGAATTAAAGGTTCGACAGCTGCGGTTCCAAGTTGCCGCAACGTCGCGGGAACTCTGAGGCAACGTTGGTCTGCGGCGGTTTCGCCCGCTTGTTTTGCGCGGCCGGGACCAGACAGCATTGGGTTTGCTATAGTTACAGCATCTGACCGGCTCTGTGGCTCCAGTCATTGTTCCCGGCAAGTGGAAAGTGGCTTTACGATGCCTGCAGGAGATCTTACTGCCTGTTAATTAGAGTGCATAAAATTTCCAGCCTTGTGGAGCCCATTAAACTGTGAAGGAGACTATGTAAACCAAACCTCACTGTTAAATTGAATTATGAACTTGCATTGTGGAACAAAATGGAGAGGGGGTGGGGTGGCGGGTGGGGGCGGGGGATTACGAGGGATTGGGATATTCTCCTGCTTTCCCTCTTGCGCCGGCTTATATATTTTTCTTCGCGTTGAACTAACGTGATGCTCCGGCATTCCATGCTGAGGGGGTGTTGTGGAATTAGTTGTAATCTTTTGCCCCCCCCCTTCTCTCGTTTTTGTCTCAACGCAGATGCTCTCCCACTACGAATGGGACCACAAACGCGCCTCCCGGGGGTCTCAGGTCAGTGGACGGGATTCATATCCTTCCTTAGCCCTGCCCATCTCCATCCCCTGTAATGGAATTTGGGTTCAACGCAAGTCAGAGTGGAAGGGCTGTCTGTCAGTGCACGCCCTGTCTATTCGAGGGGGCGCCCTGTCTAACCGAGGGGGCGCCCTGTCTTTCCTAAGGGGGGGGCCTGTCTTTCCGAGGGGGTGCCCTGTCTAACCGAGGGGGCGCCCTGTCTTTCCTAAGGGGGGGGTCTGTCTTTCCGAGGGGGCGCCCTGTCTTTCCGAGGGGGCGCCCTGTCTAACCGAGGGGGCGCCCTGTCTTTCCGAGGGGGCGCCCTGTCTATCCGAGGGTGCCTGTCACGCCACATGTTTAGCTGCGCTGTATAAACCCAACGTGTTGCAGCCTCCCCCCACAGACTATCAGAGTGGTGAGTGCCATATCAGTGCTGTACGTTGTGTCTCTTCTGACCAACATGTAATGCTGGCTCTGGGAGTCAGTCTACTCTCATCTCCCCGGTGCGTCTGCGCGACAGCCGTTCAGAATTAGCTACATTGTGCCATAACGAGTAAAACAATGGTGGATTAATGCAGACAGAGCCTGAGGGAATGGATATCATGGGCTGTCACATGTCAACAGAGGCAGTGAGGTGGTAGCATTGATTTTCTCCAACTGCTGAAACAACTAGGCATTCCTTATTTACTGGAGGCCTGATTAAACATGAGGGTTCTTCTGTCCAGACTTAAAGATTGGCGGTGTGTTGTCAGATTCCCTGACACTCACGGGAAGATCACACCACAATAGTTTAGTTACAAAAGCCCTGCCACCAACTGTGCTGTTGGAGATTGTAAGGGGGACCAGATAGCCAGGTCATTTGGGGATAAGGTTGGGGAGAGGGGGTCTCGCTTCCCCGTCGGAACCCCTCCTCTCTGTTCCGCGGTCCGCACACTGATTGCCCCTCCTCCCAGGTGCACTGGTGGGCGGGACGGCGCTGACTGGCGTTTTGACGCGGTCACATGCTTCGGATTCTCATTGCAGAGGAATCCTGTGACCGTTCAGACCGAGGTCCGAGGCTTGGCGCTCGACTTCTTTCCCTGGGACGAGAAACAGCCGGCGTGGCTTTTCAGCAAACGTGCAAAGCGTTCGGCCTTGCCAACCCCGATGGTTGTGAGGATTTATTGGTTTTGGCGGCACCATGTTTGCCAACAAGCACACATTAACTGGGTTATTTGTCCTACCGCAGTTTTTTTTCCGGAGATAAAAGTTTTAAGTTAGTAATACATGTAAAGGAATGTTATGTATCGAAGAAAAAAATATGTTCAAATATTTTTTTCAGGCTTGAAAACACATTGGTTTTGGAATATATAACATGGAGATGTGAGAGACCAGAAGTAAATATATATATAGGGACTAAAGAGACTAAAGTCTGCAGTTTGTGAAACTTATGGAACACTGTAATGCGTTCTGGTAATGTTTCTTCCTAAAGAGCTGCAGAAAGTCATTTATATGTAGGGCATTTAAATGGCTGACTTACAAACGCTGCTACACCGCTATGAAAGGATGGAGTCAGAGCAAGGATGGAGTAGGATGTGGAAGTTGAAGAAGATTTAGCCCATGGTTGGAAATTAGCCCCCGGTTCACCCCTCTTCGCTACCATAGTAATATGATGGAAGTCTATAAGGACTCCAATAACAGGTCATGTGATGGACATCTATAAGGACTCCAATAACAGGTCATGTGATGGACATCTATAAGGACTCCAATAACAGGTCATGTGATGGACATCT
>JAOYSI010072806.1:0-55356 GCA_025775065.1 Hiodon alosoides | reverse complement strand
AGATGTATAGATGAATAACCAGGTTTATCAATTAACTAATAAAAGCAAGCCAGCCTGGTTAACAGTGATTCATAAATAAAATGTGCATTACAGTCCTGGAAGTTGATTCAATTTGTATATCCCTTTTCGTTTGATATACTACTAATCTGTTTTTATTTTCCACTGTGTGTATAGTTCCAAGTGCTTAATATAACTTTGTCCTTCCTGCCACAATTGAATTGTTTCTATCTGAATTAAATCAGGACTATCCAAAAGGCACATTTATACTAGAATAAAATAAATGAAGACAAATATTATAATAAACTAATTAGACCATCACAGTAATCATGACTTTGTTTTGGTACTGCATGATACTTTAAAAAATTACAAAAATGTAAATCACTGAATCCTGACAAACGAAAAGTCCAGTAACTCAAAGTGGGAGATTACATATATTTCTCAGACGTTATGATAATCTATGAACACAGGTGACAAAGTAAAGTACATTAGCGATAGTTCTTAAAGAGCAACCCCCCAGACTGAGCCCGATGTGCTGGATGTTTGCCGGAGGAAACCAGCTTGTGTCATTAGCCCGTTGTTACAGGGAAAGCACAGTGATGATTCGCCATTGGCTTATTGCCGCCCAGGCTGAGGTCGGGTTACGTTGTCAGGGCATCTCTCGGCTGCTTGCAGGCCGGTGGTACGGTCGAGAGGGACCTGCCTCTGGTTGGCTCTGGTGTGGGCTGTGTAGCCTGCAGTGTCGCTTGAACCAGGACAATTGGAGACTGGTCATAATTCCTTACCCTCCTTACCACCTGTGTGTGGTGGTGGCAGCTGACGAGCCTTAGCCCAAAGGGGGGAGAAAAATAATGGCCGATTCAAAAGAGCAAAAATTATGTTTTATAGCTGAATTCTTGCTTTTCTATATAGAAATGTCATGTTGTCTACCTTACTGAATCATCCATCCATTCATCCATTTTCTATACCGCTTGTCCTGGTGAAGGTCGCGTTAGCAGCATACTAAGCAGGGCGGACCAGACAGATTCCAGCTCCTCCTGGGGAATTCCAAGGCGTTCCCTGGCCAGCCGGGAGATATAATCCCTCCAGCATGTCCTGGTCAGCCTTGGGGTCTCCGCCCAGCGGGGCGTGCTCTACTCCAAGGCTCTCCAAGATTTCTGAGCTCCTCACCTTATCCCGATGGGTGAATCCAACAACCCTGTGGAGGAACCTCATTTCCTTCGCTTGTACCCGCGATCTCGTCCTCTCGGTCAGCGTTCATGACCATAGGTGAGGGTGGGGAGACCAATGCTGCAGCGATCCGCCTGCCAATCTCACAATCCCCCTTTCCATCACTCGTGAACAAAACCCAGAGGTACTCAAACTCCTCCACTAAGGGCAGCTGCTCCCCCCTAAACTGGAGTGAGCAATCCACTCTTTTAGGAGAGAGAACCATGGCCACAGACTTGGAGGTTATCCCAACCGCTTCACACTCATCAGCGAAACGCTCGAGTGCGTGTCGGAGAACACAGTCGGATGGGGCAAACAGCACAACATCATCTGCAAACAGCAGCGAGGCTGCGCCTTGAAATCCAGTCCTTGAAAATCACAAACAGGAGTAGAAACAAGACCCTCCCTTGGTGGAGTCCAACACCTACCTTGAACATTTTCGACTTCAGCTCTCATTCTGAGAATAAAAGGACTGGATGGCACGCATAAGCGGTCCCGGCACCCCATCCTCCCACAAGACATCCCGGGGAACACGGTCATATGCCTTCTCCAAGTCCATAAAAACACATGTAGACTGGATTAGCATGCCCCCTGAAACATCTGTGAAAGTGCACAGAGCAGGTCTGTCGTTTCACGGCTCAGACGGAATCCACATTCTTCCTCCTGAATCTGAGGTTCAACTAACGGAAGAAGCCTCCTCTCCAGCACCCTGGCATAGGCTTTACCAGGGAGGCGGAATCATCTAATTTTATATTGTTTCTTTCAGTTAGACAATTAGTTTGTCACTGCAGAGCATGGCATATAAAACATTTTAAAATCATTATATTTTAACCTTCAATACATTCTCTTCATTGATAATGAGGCGTATTTTGATGATTTAATTCACAAGCAAGAGTATTTTTCACATGTTAGCTTATGCTTAGTTGAGAAAAACTGTGGAAAAGTTCTTACATTCTGAATATTCTGGAAGCAGTTAGGAAGCGTGATTGGAGAACACTTTTTTAGAGTTTAAAGTATACATTTTGCCTGCCTTTGATTCAAGACGCTACTTAACTCCCTGTGACATCTCTATATTTCAATAATCTCTCATCAAATAATCAACCTCACAGCAAGGTGATGATAATTTAAAATCCTTTTTATGCCTATTCTTTTTGATATTCTCCAGTCACCTGGCTTATTATACATTCCCCCTTTGATTTAGTCAAAGGTTTTTGGCTAATCCGAGAACCAGCCCAATCAGTTAAGACATTCACACATCAGTGCAGACTGATGCCTGAGAGCAGGATTTTGGGAGTGGGAACCCGGCTCATGTAATTTGTCAGTTGTTACGGAGAGTGCAGACATGACCATTTTTCAGCAACAGGACAATTATTCAATGCTCAAGCCCGTCTCTTATTTAAAATGATGAGGATTTTACAATCCACACTTTTTTTTTTTAACTAAGGAATGTAAAACTTATTTTCTATTCTTATTCTTCTTTTTTAAACTCGAGTTTAGATCAAATAGCAACAATTGGCACATAGGTACACAGTACAAATTAAGCAGCTCTATCAGAGTATCAACTTGACAGGACAGAGGAGGACTAAGTAAGCGGTGATGTAATATTGTCTGCAGAAATTCTCAATTTGATTGGCTCACCATCTAGCCATATTTTAACATAACTTTTCCATTAGGACTAGGAACAATTAGAGTTTAAGCATACAGCTTACAATTCTTATACTGCCGAATATTTTACTGAAGCAATTCAGGTTGCAAAAGCTGGGGTGGAACACAAAAGCCTGTCACAAAAACCACTACACCACCAGCTTCCCACATAACAGAGAGCACTTTGTATGCCAAATTTGGTGACCATAAGCTCACGCATGCCTGACATACATACCAAGCTCTGCATAAACAGTTTAGGTTATACAACTTTTCAAAGAGTTGAAAAATATTTTTTAAGAACGAGCAATTATAAAAGGCTTCCCCTAATTAATCCCAAAGCTGACGGCAATAACCTGTGTGTCTCAAAGCGATCTGGTATTCTAATCAATTTTGCATGAATCCCTGCACACAAAGTGCTATATGGCACTGTTGGATTAATATTCCACAAAGTTTGAGTCATTTGCATTTCAGAAAAATAAAGTTCAGTGATCCTTGAAACCCCAAAAAATTTATATTAAATCAAATAAAAAATGAGTATTCAAACAATTTTTGAAAAACAACAATAATCATTTTATATGGAAGAACCTAGAAGAACTAATATACCTTAGCTGTGGAGGTTGTGGACGTGGGACCCACGCGCTTACAGGCTAGGTCGTTACTGGAGGTGGTCATGGCAACGGAGACGGGTGTCGGGAGCAGGGAGGAGATGACTGGCAGGGGGAGGAGCCCTGGCCTGTTGTTGCTACTGCTAAGTCCAGTTGTGCCACTGCAGCTGTTGGTCATGCTGCAGGTACTGCTTATGCCACTGTTCAGGACAGCACCGCGCTCCCGCCGATCCCACACACTGCGATAATCCCTCTCAAACCGGTTGTAGTGCCGAGACATCTCCAGAGAGGGCCCTTCTTCTTAGAGAGAACTGGAGCTTGGCTGGAATAAATAGAATAAAACAGACCAATAATGAATAAAATGCATGTATTCTACATGCAGAATTATCTTCTCATTATGACACTCTAATGGCATAGTTTATTTTTCGATATTTTCTCTCTCGCTTATTTGGCAAATATCGGGAAAAGAACGGCTATTTTTTTCTTAACACAGGAAGTCAAAATGAACTGCTCGCTTTTGATATTTAAGGTTCATTTTCAACCTTTCAATTCAGTGGAAAGGAAATTTAATCAGGATAGCCCAAGTCAATGCAAACCTAATATGCTTAATGTCAATCGACATTGTTCATAAGTCTCTCCCTTTAACTTCATTTAACTGTCACGATATTCCCTGCAGCACAAAAAGGCTGCATCGAAAACGAGCAGCGAAAATGAGCTTTGGTGGCACTGTGATCTGAAGAGCAAGAACCTCCAGACAGACACAGCAGGTGCCATTTCACTATCAAACAATTACACCAAGATGCAGGTGATTTCAGATTTAAGAGACACATAGCCACAAGCACACACACACACATACAGATTATACATGTTAGATTTGCTTTTGTTCGTGAATGTAACACACATTATTCGTCTATATGAAAGCACGTTGTAAGCTTCTACAGCAAAACAAAAACAGTGTGGTTTTACCCCATGTCTACTCAAGGTTAGTGTGGGGTGGTTTTAAAACTTAAAAACAAAACCAACTAAAGTAACATTCACTTGCAAACCCTCAAACAGATTATCAACGCGTTTTTATCTTTCAAACTCAATCCAACCAAACTGTTTTGAGATCAACGACGGAAGTATACATACGCCAAATTGGGTACTCGGTACTCTGTGACACACGAGGGACGCCCCTCCCTGAGAAACACGAATATAGCCCCATGTCTCTCCTAGACGTTGTGAATAACCAATCAAAAGCAAAACAAGTACACAAACTGTCAATATGACTCAAGCTGCGGAGAAAGATTCATGTGTTCCTATCATCTTGCGAGATGAAAAAGCACCTAGCGGCCACCATAAATTTTGGAAATCTTAACATTCAGCATTCAGTTCCAAGTTGCCCGTGTCCTGTAAAAACCTCAAATATGCAAACTTTCTAGGAGCTACAAAAACACTTAACATCTACCGGTTAATCAAAGTATTAATTACCATAAATGCCAAAACACACAGACTTCCCTGTACTACTGTGAGATTATTGTGTTTTTACTTTACTATTAATCATTCATATTTTATTAATCCATTATATTCCAATTGATACACACCTTGTGATATATGTCACTTTCTTACATCCCTCCAGTTTCACTTTCATGTTATAACAGCTTTCTAGAAATTACGATTTGCTGCATTCTGACATTAAACTTTCCTGGATTGATATCATCGTTTTGATATTTTTTATCCACCCCCCCCCAACCCTGCATTGCAGTCCTTATTTTATGTTTATGTCGATGTGACTATGAAGTCGCAGCTTACCGAGATGACAACCCAGTAGGCATCACTGGCAAAGCTGACCATAGAAGCCACTTGTAACCTCTGACAAGTAAACTATTTTGAATCCACATATTTCCTAACAATCTGAATGAAGGGAGAATATTAATTATTTACAAAAATATATTATATATATAATACATAATTAATATAATATTTAAAAGCAAAGCAGATAATGCTGAATTGTTCTCGTAAAATTGTTACTAATCTGTACATTTTTTTAAAGTGCATTCTTAACGACAGTCTAGTGTTTATTACAAGCTATAGTAAATGCCAAATGCTATCAAACTCTGACAGCAGTATGTAATATTTACCAGGGATCTTTACCAAAGACTAAGAGCTGCAGTTGGGTAAAGGATGTACATTTGTATTCAGTTTTATTTTGAGTTTAAAGCTTTCAGCTGTATCTGATACAGCAACAGTTGATAAGGCTGCTGTTCAGACAAAATCCACCAATGGGAATCAATGGTTTACCAAGCGAAAACAAAAAAAACAAAAAACTACTTTGACCGCCTATGCGCTTTGACTTTGCCACTCAAGTCCAAAATCAAGCAGAATTTTCTGTGACCATTACTCATATCAGAAACATTTATAGGATAGTTTTGTTGTCAAAAAATGATATGGGTCATACGCTGGAATGCCAAGTTGACCTGCCGGTGTGCTATGAGTAAGAAGGTACCATTTGACGTGTAGCCATGGGCAGAACATGAGCTTTCAGAGCAGGAAAAAGAGAACCCAGCAAGTGGAAGTCGTTGTGGGCACTGAGTTTTCTTTTCTTTTTTAAGTAAAGGTACACCCCTATTTACAAATAGGCTTTATCGACAACAACAAAAAAGGTGAAAAACCAGAAAGCATGATAAAGAAAATGTTGGTTTGGTTGGGGCTTGGTTCAAAAGTTTCAACTTAAATTTGATTCACAAATATGATATGATAACCAGAATAACAGAATCATATATAGAATAACTTAGTGAAACAACTGAAATGTGGATCAACAGAATATTTATGACAGACATAGTCAACTTATTGACGTGCGTCTTTGTATGCCCAAATCATTTTGTCATAGTTTATATTTAACATTACCTCTGCATAGCGTAAATCTTCTTCCTCAAAAATAATGAAAAACTAAATTTTCTTCTGATTGATTCTGAAGGGAATATAACTCTAAAACCAAGACAAAAAGACAAGTTCTATTTATTTAAACCACAGGACCACTTAGATGTATATTTTCTTTCATATATTCTAGATGAGCAAGAGGAGATTGTGCACACTGGCGAAAAAAACATTTAGAGTCTGCAGCACACATTACAAACCGAACTGAAATTTGTATCGGCATTTAAACCAGAGAAACGACTAAACTATTTCATTTGCGTTCACAGGAGATTGGGTGGGGGGTGTTCAACAAGGGGTATGATTTCAGGGGAAACATTCAGCACAAACATTACATACTTTATACATGAGGGTGCTCAAAGGGTGCAAAGGTTGTATGGAGAGAAAATCGTCACGAATGCTAATTAGCTATATTCAATCACACTCAATTAACCATACATTGCTAGCATGACCACATTCAGTAGTTACACGAGACATTAACATAAGAATACCATCTAATAGTGATTTTATATACACCAGTGTTAATGTTGTAAGCTTACTACTGCATGTAATGTGTACATTAACAAGGTATCCATATACTGGTACTAAATACACTGTACTTAATGATTGATATACAGCTTGTATTCCATTTGAGGAAAAGTAAAGCAAATACGATTTTTTAAATAACTCATAAACGAGAAAAAAAACGGAACAGTCAGTATATGTAAATACATTTTTTCATGTGTTCCCCGTTAGCATATAATACTATGGTACAGTATATCACATTTAATTAAATAATGACCCTTGAACATCAATTACTAAAATAAATAAATAAATAAATAATTCTGTTTAAAAAATGTATATATGCATGTCTTTAAATTAACCAGCATTTCATCTCCATTTAGTAAAGCCATTTTCACTGCCTCACCCAGACCAGTGAATTTAAGGAATTTCATTGCCTTGACTAAAACTCATGCCTCAAATAAGGTTCATGACCTGGGGGTTAAGATTCCTGTCAGTCATTTCTCTTGATAGGAGATCAGCTGCTGAATTCATCACTCCTGGCAGATGAACTGCCCAGAGTGAGAGGAGACGCACGCGTGACCAGAGCAGAATCTGCTTGTCGTTCCAGGAGGTTGATGTGATATTCATGTCACACCCAACACCTCTCATGCCTTCCATATGACACTCCATCCACAGCTGGAGGCATCGCTGGTGATCACTTCTCTCCACGTTAAGGCACCCAGCCGTAAGTGGGTGGGTCGTGTCCACCAGGAGAGCGCTTGTAAGCAGCTGATGGAAACAGTGACCATGTGGTTTCAGCTCAACATTGGATGAGGAACCCTGGTATTGAACCCACCCTGTGCATGAGAGGGTCGGGTGAATTTAAAGAAGGCTGAAGGGAAGGGACTATGCTACTGCTGCAATCAGGCCCAGAAGCCACTGGAATTTCACCAGCAGAAAAGCTCTGCCCCGTTGAAGTCTAGACAAGTTCTATCCACACCACTTTGTTGTTCCAGAGATAATGGACCGGGAATTTAACATCAGCACCTGAGAGCCCACTACTAGTGATAGTTTCTGCCTGTTGTCTGGCTGAAACTCCCTGCGGTGTTCGGGGCCAAGTCCACTGACACCTGAAGCCAAATTCCTGGTTTGGATCATCGAGATGGTGTGAAAACTCCCCAGGTAGGCCAGGTAGGGACCGTTCTCACATGAATCATGCCATTCGGCATATGGCAGATTCCTGGGGCACCCCCTTATGGACTGTCCTCGCAGACATAGTTCCTGATAAAAATTAGGAGCAGTCAGAAGGAAAGTGCAATAGGTGGTGTGTGGACAAGGCGGTTCAAACAGTGCATTGACATCAGAAGAAAAAAAAATGGAACGCGCCGACTAACGTTGTATCTTCATTGCATAAGATCACTGTTAGCCAACAATATCTAGTGTGTGAGTACCTCATAAGGCACAAGGAAACAAGGTACACTCCCTCTGAAATACGCTGCAGCACACCCACAGCCAGGCTTAAATAAATAAGCAGGCTGTATAGTTGCTTGCGGCAGAGCCCTGCACCCAGCTAATGACTAGCTCCAGGCACAATCACTGATACTCATTCTCCTGCAGAGAAAATATACACAAAACAAATCATCAAAAACACAGTAAAACTGATGTTAAATCAGTTTTTGCAGATGAAGAGAGACAATACAATGAATACTAGACATGACTTGCAGGCTTCCTGGGGACACAGGTTCATGGTAGGGCTACCAAGCAAACAAAGCAATTAAGAACACATTTTTCCTCAGCCAAAAAGCAGACAGTGACTACACAAATCTTATTACAAAATGAGTTTCTGAGAAAAAATAAAAAGGGGAGCACTTCGATAGCACCAAACCTTTCCAAATGCTTAGTCTCTGATGTCTGAAGAAAATAGACATGGCCGGCAGACTTTATAGGATTACGGTCACATGACACATGCACTACCCAGAGATTTTTCATATCTGCTCTGATATTTCTGAGTTCTTGAGGGAAATATTATATTTTCGTATCTTCATATTTTCGTATTTTAATACAAAACCATCCTTTTAGTCTTTTGACTATAAACATGGATTATATTATGCAGAAACATAATTAGTTCTATTGTTTTCCATGCTTCAAGTGAACATTTCCTCACAGCTGGTAAACTTGCAAATTGGATATTGCCAAGGACAGCTTAAAACAAAGGGAAAAGACCAAAATGTAAACGCATGTAGTTGGCTCTAACTGATCCTTCATTCAAAAAAGAACAATGTTGTATGATTAGCACACAGGTAAGCAAGCGCAGTGTCAAGCCAATTTTAGCGGTGCCATCCAAATGAATTCGATTTTAAAAGACTGCCATTACATACTATAAATATATCAGTAAGCTCTAGTAATTAATGCAAACGATCATTGTGTTAAATCAAATCATTAATTTCTAGGTTACAAATCTGCTGCTCAAACGTGAATTAAATTTAAAACTGAAATAAATAAAAAAAACTTGTAATAGTGACAGAGAATATTGCTGATAGAGATTTTATTTGGATTCTTAACTGCTAATGGAAAACCTGGGCCCATATGTATCAAACTTCTTTAAAAGAGTTGAGAATCCAGTAAAAACCATATTCAGGAGAAGAAAATGTATTCGGTATAAGCTGCACGAAAGAGTCAGACCCTGTTCACACTTGCTGTTTCCACTGGCCTATGACAAATATGAAAATATACGGAGAAATGAGCAATTAGTTCACGCCCTTCTGAAGTCACTCAGAATTTGCTTGGTTATTTGTGATTTCTGTATGAATGAAAAACATGCTTCTCTTTGTCCCACAATCTATTGAGATAATCAACTCTTGATGTATGTAACCTCCCAACAAGAGATATAATTAGCTGATTGCGCTGAAGGTTCAGGCATGTGGAACTATTTGAGCTTTTATCTTTACTCCTGGGTGTGGTGTCACCATCCATAGTGATCTCGAGTTCAGTGACCTAAAATGCATCATCCAAGATGGGCTTTCTTAATTAATGGTTTAAAAAGTTAAATTAACCGTCTATGGGGGAATGGTATAATGTGCAAAGCTTTACATGTAGGCGGACAGACCCTCAGCCTAATGTAGGCATGTCAGGCTTGATCGTAACCTTTCTTTCGATCTGCACAATAAAAACATGGCCAGGTTTTCATTTCTTCAGATTACTTTAGTGATTTCCTTTAAGCCAACATACTGAGAAGCTGAGATGTACCTTTGTCACATTGAAATTAGATTATTATAACAGTGCTATATTCTGTATTCTGTCTGGATTTCAGAATGGTGCTGCAAGGCTCTTAACAAAAACTAAAAAAATTGGATTTTTGTCTATCGTCTCTGCACTGACTGACACTAGGATATACGAAAGATATTCAGAGATGAAGACCTACTTCAAATCTGCAAAGCACTGAACTGGCTAGGTCCCCCACAGATAGTGGAACTGCTAAGAATACCTACGCCAAATTGGGTACTCGGTCCCAGGATGCCCATAGTTCTGAGAATTTCCACAATAAATGCAGCAGACTGAGATTAACAGGCCCCTGCATCAGGTCACAATATTTAAAGTTATTACCTGCTACTCCCAATATCCCAGATCAAAAAGTCAGCCATTTACAAATCACAATACAATTAAATGAAATAAAACAGATAAAGGGCAAACAGAAATGTGGGTAAATGCATAAGTGTTTAATGGAAATAAGTTAGACCTGAAACTTTCTTAGAGAAAATGTGAAATATTGCAAATGTTTTATTTGACAAATTCAATACAAATGTATCTTTATTATGATTCAGTCCAGAATACTAGTGTGAATCAATAGTAAATTGCATCAAGGTAAACACATAAACATTCCTTTTAATATGCATTTCCTGCTTAGAATCTGAAGCTTTAAAATTCAAGGCATTAGCTTAAGTGAGCTTGCCAGGGGAACACTGAAGTATTAAAAGTCTGAAAATCAATCTGCCTGGTCTATTCCTTTGCACGTAAACATTTGCACACAGGAAAAAAAAGGAGGGATGTACCCTTTATCACCACGCGCAGCTTTGAGACGGTGAAATACGGGCAGAGTTAATGGGTTTGTGTTTAAAGAATTAGAAGGCAAGTGAGGTTAGTGAGAGATTTATCGCACGCTAAATTGGCCCAAGGTGCATGTTCGCTAGGACTCAATTCTAACAGAGTAGCCTATACGTTTGTTCTTTATTGCCGTTTTTTAAGCTCCTCCCCACGTTTCCTAGGTGATTAATTGAAGAAAGAAACACTGTTGGTAGGCAGACAGTCAGGAGAGGCACACCATTAATTAGTAATCTGGACATTGAAAAAGAAAGAGTTAGAGCAGTCAGGCTCGTTTTCATTTAAAACATTTTTTGACGCTTTATTTTGAGGGAACCAGTCGGGTTAAGAGACCTTTTTATAACCGTAAGGTCAGAGCACACATGTGAAAGAACAGAGCACAACTAGGAGAGGTGAGAATGATGATGAGAGATGGACCCTAAGTAAGCAGAGGGAACACACAGGGGGCAGATGGGGAAATAAATTATGCCCATGCCTTATGCTACGCAAACTCCTTCCAGCATGAGCTTCTTACCCGAGCCTCTAAATCTGAAGTCCAGGCCCTATTCCCACTCCTTGAGAGCGTGACTGTCTCCACCATGAAGCACTACACCCGTTATCTGACCTGCAGGGCTCCCCTTTCGACCGCGTTTACATTCGTAACATCGACAGACAGTTCTGTTTTAAGTCTCAGGGGACCTAGGCCGCTCTGCACATCTGCTGAATTGAGAAGGCACCGGACATTTTTCAGCCTCACTTTGTTCAAGTTAAATATCAAGGATATCTTGAACCACTAAGCGCCAGCCATGTTTCCAAGGTAGTGGGATAAAAAAGGTTTTAAAAAACCCTGTCTTCACAACCTTTCTTGCCTCGCAGACCAAACATTCAATAACATGATACACAACCCTAATCCAATCAAAAGCATTCTCACTATAACTTGGCAATGTAGTAGAAACAGCTGGTAGACAGACGAAATAGCTAGGCCACAGTGCAGTTTAAACAAATCAGAAATTACCTTTGTTTTTTTTTTCTACACAAAATCGTGTTGTTTCTCGCTGCAATTTTCACTTTTCCAGCAAGCTCCCTCCAACTTCTGTCTAGAAACATTTTTTTTTCTGAGTGAATGCTGTGCCTTTCTCCGGCATAAAGGTTAACCTTCCACAGCTAAATATAAACTTATAACCACCACCTACTGAGGGGGTTTCTGAACTCAGGCGTAAAGAAATCAATTAACTTTTCACTGACCGAGCTAGTCGGACTGCTGCGGCTTTCATTAAAATGAGATTAAGGGCTGTTCGGGACCACAGATCTTGGGGTAAGTTACACTCTTACCTTGTTCTGTACCAGATGTTTTACAATTAATTCCCCTATTTCTTATTCTCCTAGCTGCGCAAATGTTTGCAAAATCATTTGCAATAGCAGTTTACACCTTTTCCATCCTGAACATTAATTTTGCATAGCTGTCATTGCCAAGTTCGCTAACCATTTGCTGTTAGTTTAACATCGGGAGGAAAAATCATAAACTGTGCTAGCACCTGCATCATTGCTGGGGAATCAAGGCAAGACAGACACTAATGTGTGTAGATGTGCCAAAAATAACTGTTTATAGGATATAAGATAGTTTATAGCAATGACTATATTGCTATAACAATAACTGTGTTGCTAAAGCAATACAATGTAGCCTAAATATTCTTTATGCACCTTCATCAGGCCGGTTTACAAGCAGAAACAGATTCCTTAGCATTTATAGGGCTATAATTTTTTCTTCCACGTTTAGTTTTAGCAAGAAAATTGTGAAAAAGTGACAGTAATTTGAATGAAACCTGTGGCATATCGCCTCTAATCATTAGAAAAAAAATAACTCTTTAATGCCTCATTAAAATCTCAGGAAAAGTGTACTACACCTTGAAGTGTAGCGAGCAATTTAAAAAGTGCAAAATTTTAGAAAAAATTTCAATGACCAGCCCTACCGCACGCATACCTGGGCATCAACACGCAACGGAAATACTAACAAAAACTGTTAAATAACATCTATAGTCTCACAATAGGATATTTTTAAGTTAAGAATGCCCGACACTGGCTGGTTTTCTGGAAACCTCCTTCTGTAAAGAGCAGACAAAAACCCAAATCTTGGTCTTTATCTAACTTCACAGATCAGCACCATTTTCTCAGTCACCAGAGACCAGGCCGGAACAGGAGAGCTGAGCTGTGCTTTCTCTCTCCCTCGCTTCCTCAGTCAGGAAATAAAAAGGCAAAGCCATTTGCCTGAATCCACAACCAGTACCTGATCCATACAAATCCAAGTCAGCCTTTTGCTAGCCATCAGCGATACAAATTAATGCAGCATATGATGTGAGAGCAACACAGGAATATAGCTGACATCCAATGGAGAAGCCAGATACGTTTTTTTGTTGCCCCATTACATCTGGCTAAGATGACAAAAACTGAAACGTATCAATGTTAACACTTGGTTTAATAATATTGGACTAACTAACAGAGGAATAGGATAAGAACAACTCGCCGACAAACGTTGACTTAGTTGACTCAATTTCAGAAAACACATCCAGCATCTCTGATTGGTTTCTCAACTTGCATACAAATAAATACGTTTCATCACATACGTTTAATAATGGGTTTCCAATCATGAATCCAGCTGAAAGACTTGTTATTGAACAGTGGCTGGGACCAAATCACAACTTGACAACCCTGCTAATCGCATTAAATAACATAGTATTGAATAGCGTTTTTTTTTTTTGTTTTTTTTTGTTTTTTTGTGCATGCATCTTATTTATTCTTCCTATTAAATTTAAAATGCTACTAAATACAGTCATGTAAAATGCTTGTCATGAAAAATGCTTGATTTGGTCTCAGCCAGTGTGACAGTTCTTGTTTCGCTTGAAATAACCATCAGCTTTCACAGCAATTCCATAACGACCATTACATTCACCGAATTATTGCCCGGGTAATGTCATGTTGCTATAAAAATGTTTTTTATAATAAAAACTTTATTTGCAATGAGCACCATACTGAACACACTCAGGGGGACTAACTACACCGTTTCATGCAAGTTAGTGAATTAATTCCTTTCATCTTTTTTTCCCCTCTTTGTTCTTGTCGAGGATATTTATCATACACCCGAAAACACTAACTTTATATAAGCCCCTAAAGACTTAGTCTTGCCTATAGTGTCTAATAGTAAGCATCTCTCTCCCCCTCATAGGTGCATCAGTTATTCTTGGCAGGACACCAAACATGTATGCCAAAATCAATTTTAGAATGTGTACTACATAATGTTTAATAGCAGGAATAATATGAGTAGTAGAAAAGCTTAATGCATTTTTTTACACACTGCAACGAAGAAATAAATCATATTTTTACATACATTTACCTAATATAAATGCTACTTAATACGTGGAGCAGTCCCGTCCACTAGTTTTCATGGGCAGTTTGAGGGTATCTCAACCACCTGACCTAACATTAAGTCGTCATTCATTCTGAAATGTCTAGTTTATGTTCAATATGTATCTGTTGTTCTGTATGTTATAGTATGTGTTTTGCCTTAATGCATTCAGTGATTTTTATACTAAAACTCATAACACTGAATAACATGATTACATACATTTTTATTTTAAAGTGACTGACAATAATGTTATCTTCTGAGGTACCATTGCTTTAGTTAACAAATCAAATCATTCTCTTCCTTACAAACAATAGCTGAATAAACTAATTTCCTGCGGTTATGAACTCTGATGAAATACAGGTTCCAGGTTCCCCCCCCCCCCCCCCTACAGATTGTAAGAACACAAAAACAAGGAGACAGAATCGTAGCAGGACATTAATAACGCAGAAAGAACAGCATTAGAGGGGAAACCAAGCAGTGCCCACTAATGAGAAGTGGCGATAAAGCACAATATTTCAGTTGGTGGGCCTTCATAACTTACCTCACTAAACTCCACCTCTTCCTTTACAGCCAAGCGCACAGAAGCAGCCCACCCGGCCGGCAGCATTAGTCAATAGATATCCTGTGCTCTCCTTGAAACAATGTGGTTTTCATATTTCAAGTGGTTTTCATATTCTCAATCTTTTCAGTTTGTTAAAACCAAAGAGCAGCACACCCACACGTATGCCACTGGTAGGTATTCTCTGCCTCAGCCTTTTCAGATAAACAGCCTCTATTGACTGTGACCAAGACCAAGATTTTCTTTCACGCACACAGTTTATTTTGCCACACGTGTACGTACACAGCGTTGATGATAAACATCTGAACAAGAATTAGAATCAAGAAACAAATGAACTGGTCGTGCTTGTCTGTACCTTTAAATTATGACTTTCTTTTTTTTTTTTTTTTAAATAAAAAAAACAGAGGCACGGCTCTACCCAGTGCACTTATAAACAAGGAACCACAGAGTAGGCTATTCTTCAGCTTTTTGATCCTACATAAAACATTCCCTAAACCCTTTCCCATAGTCTGCACAATCTCGATTCCCAGGGCACAGCTCTGTTTGCTTACCACTGAGAATCTGTATTGCATTTGTCCCTCCACATTTACGCTTTCAAATAAGACTTGGATGTCAACGGGCAAGCTTGAAATGACAGGAACAGAACAGCATGAGAATTCAGTTGTCATACTTCTACTTTTTTACATGCAAATAGCACCATAAAAGTATTTTTGATTTATATTCTGGGAGTTATACGTCCTTCCAGAACACTTAAAATTCTCAGTACTAGTTTCTAGAGACAATGACGTTACCACTGGGCTAGCTAAACACATCATTATTTACTAAGCACTACTGAGCACTGTTCAACTGAAAAGTAAAAAATAGCAAACAGCAAGCTAGCCTCACAAAAAATAACTTCATAACATAACCTTTTTGAAATATATAAAAAATGAACCAATAAACACTGACACCGTAAGTTGTAGGAACTATTTATTTCCCTAAATCATAAAAGTGTAAAAGTATGTATAAAATACAAATGAGCAGCTCATCTGATGCGCATTGAAGGGAGGTTCAAATAAAAAGGCTGCTTTGAAACCAGGGCAAACTTGTGTTGCATTACCTTTTAAGGATTTCCCTTCTGTCTCTGAGCTGTACCCAGATAGTGAGACTCAACCCAGTGTAAAAAAAATAAATAAAATAAAAAATAAAAAACAAAAAAAAACTGTGGGGACTTTTTTATTTTTTAGCAATCTGGCCTGATTTGTTGTTAATCTTTTGCGAACATGTGACTTACTGTATGATTTGAAAACTACTTTTCCCAAATGGCGAAAAAAAGAGAAACAGCTGTGTTTGAGTGTACCCATGCATCTCCATGTCGTTCGTTAAATGCGTTGCCATTTAGATGTGTTGGCTGTGCTGAGTAAATACTGAAGAAATTAAAGCAACAGACGTCCAGCCCTACCTCAGGTGCATGACTGCAGAAACTCTACCGAGATAAGCCACGATAAAGCCAATATTGCCCTCCAAACAGCACTCCGTGGAGGAGCCTGACCCACAGTTACCCGTCTCCAACCGGGGGGGGGGGGGGTTGGAAAAATAAATTTGGTTTCTGTTTTTTTCAGATAAGCCACACAATCGAGAAAAGTATCCTCACCCCCCAACATTAAAAAAAATTGAATTCTACAGAACTCTGCAGCAATTAATTAAAAGGCACTGCGAATGGCCGGATGAAAGATGACGGTCTCTTTTAAAGATTCCTCCGCATAAAAGAACCAAAGTGTGGCCAGATTAGTGCTGACAAACCTTAAAACAGACAGGCGACGAGGCATGGGAGAATTAGAAAGGGAGATTAAATGAATTAAACAGTATCAAATCGCCGTGTGCCTCGGCAAACTAATCTTAACAAGACACACTAACCGCAAGCACAATGGAGCAGACTTTCAGAAAAGAAGGAATAAGTCATCAGACAAAGAACTGCATAGCATTTAGAAAAGAAAAAAAAAGGTAGTTTGACTTTTACAGGATTATTGTTCGACAAAAGCAACAACAACAAACAAAAAAAACCTTTACACATGCAGAGGATATTATGAATGTTGGATATTCTGAATGTTGAAAATTCTGCACACATGCAAGCTGAATGTATTTTTTGGAATATCCAAACTGATATTCAGAGGCTCAAGCACACGTACAGGTCTATGATACTCTGTGAAAGGTGTGTCAACAAAAGGAATGTCAGCAATTTATAAAGGTTTCCACAGAGTAGGCAAAATAATTGTGAGGTAACAGCTAAAATATTAGTTAGATGGCAATCCTGATAAAAATCAGCAGATTAAATAATAGGACTGAACAATAGAATAGGAGAGCTTGTTTACAAAAGAATATGGAATTAACTATAATATGGGAAATGCCTGTAATGTAGGAACTGATCTGACACAAATGGACAGATTATGTACAAAAAAATAATATTTTTTTTAATTTACATATTATGATTTCCACCTGCAAGACTGATTATTACAATTCTGAATATTAGTCCACACTAATTTGATATTGTGTTCCATAATAATGCTTTCATATATTCAGAATTCTTAGCATGGATATTAGCATGCTTGCAAACTTAACCGTGTACTGTTATCCATCAAAAACAATAACATATTATAAGGGAAGGATATTAGAACATTAAAGTAATAATCAAGACCAAAAGACAATAGTAAAAACAAAGATGCAGCCCGGTTAATCAAACTGATCCTTACAATTATCCTCCTCTTGTACCGCATAAGATTTTGACTCGGGGCTGCGATGAATAATGTTTCGATGCCCTTTGGTGAAGACAAAAGTAAAAAAAAAAAATAATAAACAAGAGCTGCCTGTTCTGATAAGCTTTACTCTACAGCCGACATCAAAGCCATGGATTACAGCCATTGTTGTAATACTTTAAGCAAAATGTGGAGCACTTAAAGAATTAGTACACCCACCCATACACTAAGTCAAGCTTAAGCGATCATTTCTGTCCTCCTAAGACAAAGTTACTGATTATATTTAGATTATAAAACTCTGGTTTGTCCATTGTCCATTTTATTTTATTTATTTTTTAATTATATTACAACTTAATCACAGTTGAAGTAATTTATCCGAAATAATTAAACTGATATATTAGTTCTGAAACATTTGACTGATAATGTCAAACTGATACATTCCTAGTACGAAAAGGTAATAAAACTTATTGGCAACTGGAGGCCTTTTAAATCAGGAAATTTACTTTCATTTTACTTAGCAGTCATGAAACTAGTAGATGTGGGTCGATTAACAGACAGATTTATATTTTTTAATATGGCCTAGATTCTTTCTTCAGTTCCAGAACCAACAACCTTGCAGCTCTATTCTGAGCCAATGCAAATTCCAAAGGACACCTCAGATATTTGATCTCCACTACAATCATGACAACTTAATCCCAGTGCCAGATGCTGACATTTTGACTTACCCATGAATCATGGTTTATTGTAATGTTCAGGGTGCACAGAAGTTTACTAATCCAACTATGAACTTTGGGTCATGGTCTGAACACAATTATCGTTTGGTTAGCAAGATAGCAACTAGCATCTTCCAGCTTATTAAATCACAAATGATTCATTACTAAAACCCAGGCAATCCAGCCGAGTGACACCCAAGTCAAGTTAAACGCATAAGAAGACACTTGTAAAAAGAGTCCTCAGTCGTGACAATTCAGTTCAGCCTGCACGGGCCATCTGGTGATCCATTGTTTTCCATAGCTTAGATGAAGCATAACACATGGTACTTTATGCGCCCCAATCTCTGTGCAAATAAACGTAAACAGCCGACTTTGCGGAGGCTGCCTGCGCAAACGCGCTTGGCCTCCTTTTAAAAAGAGCTTCGGTAGCATCAGCAAAAGCAATTAACCTTCAGCAGTGCTACCAGTTTCATATAGCAACATTGGTATAAAACCATACTCCCAGCAATCAGTATTGATTCAGTGATGTAAAATAAGAACATGGAGCCCAGCGTTGGCGTGGGCCTTATGGCCATAAAAAAAAAATGTCAAATACACTGTAGAGCCATTATATACCCTACAAGAATGGATGAGGCAAAACTTGGATATGAAAAACTATAAATAAATATAATGCAATTCAATGGCAGAAGTGTTGATTTGAAGGTCTTAAATCCATTCAAAAAGATCTGGCTTTTATGAGTGAAGGTATGCTGTTACATTAAAATCAATTTACTCAAACCCTTAATGTGATTATATTACATAGCAGAGGCACCAAAAAAAAAACTGGAAAATAGAAATAAATAAAAGTACCGCATGTACATTAATGCAAAATTAAATGACAAATACTCAAGCTGACAGGAGCGTTCAGGGGTCAGATCATGGAAAAACAGAAAATGGAGAACAAAGGCAACCAATGATGAAACTAATTACTATTGGCCCATATCAAATTATTGATGTGAAAGTGGATAAGCTTGGAAGAAATGACCGAAATCTAGGCACATCTTGCAGTGTCGGGTCTCATTATGTGCATATGAGGCAAGGCCAAGAGGAGTCAAAGGTGTATAAATGAATGTTGGCACACCTTCACCCTACCATGACCGCCTTCGCAAGGCAGGAATTGTCAGAGGGCTGATGAGTAACACGTTAGTAGAATCTGATGAATCTGGAGAACTCCCGCAGCCATTACAACAACAAAATGATTTTTCCAAATGTGATTTTATACTATATTTAAATGACACACATATACACTTGTGACATATTATGTGCAAGTTTTTTCTAAGATTAAGTCTTTTGAATATTGGTATCTTTGTAGTTCCACGTTGCTTTTTCCATTCGGTAGATGGCTTTACTGCTAGCCACCTGGTTCAGGAGGGGGGCAGGGGAATACAGAATTGAGCGTTTTTGTATAAGATATGTTTGAAAAGTGAATCTTCGCAAAATATTTCCATCACTGAAAATTATTATTATATATTTTTTTTGTACACAATCTATCCAATAACATGATTAATTTCTACCAACAACTGCATGATAAATGCACAGAAGAGATATTTTTCAGAACAAGAGTACCCTTCAATTTATCAATTTAGCAAAAAAAAAACTTTTTTTTTTTTTTTTTTTTAAATGTTACACAGTAGCATAAACCCCTAGATGGTAAACTCATATACGTGTTATATGCTTTTGTGCTGCAGTATTTTTTGCGTGTGCGGGGGTATGATCAGAGCCGGTCAACCACATTGCATTGGTGGCGCGATCCTACAAATGATGCAAAGCGGAATCAGATCTGAATACAGAGAGTGAAAACCTTTCCGGCCCATTTTCACACTCAAAGCAAAAGGTATATCAACTCCGGCGTACATAATCTGAAGGAGCTCTGAAAGCCTTGTAGAAGTGGAAATGAAACGCCGTAAAACGTGACAGGGGATGCTGCCGACCCTGGACAGGTTGACAGACAGCTACATTTTGAAAGGAAGACTATGAAAAGGCAACTGTCAAGGACTGGAAGAGAATGCACCGTGTGCAATGGTAAATGACAACGGGGGCTGAAAATAAGCAGTCAAAAAGAGGGCTAATTAGACACTCAACTCCCTACCTATTTGTTCAGCTGAAGCATCCCTCTGCTATTTCTACATATGCAGAAATTTGCGGAAATTCAAGTCTTGAATTTCTAATTCCACCAGCTGCAACAGGGAACGTGATGTTTTATTTAAGACAATTAATAAAATAAATTACTTCCCATTCCCACAGTCGGGCCGCTGGAGATTACGGGCTTCTGTGGAGTTGGTTGCTTTACTATCACTGTACGATATTCAATATTGAAAGGATTAACAAAAAAAACTGAGCATTAAAACTGTCTATTAATCCTGTGATTTCCAGTTGTTAGACCTACAATGGAGTGGCCTGGTTTAAACTTCAGCGATTTGCGGCATCCACTTCTTTGCAAGGCACTGACCTTTGCGCGTTAAGTAAAGGAGAAAGCACTTTTTTATGTACTCTAAGTCCCGCATGCTGGTGCAATGACACGTTTCAGAAAGAAATTGAGAGTGTCTACGCTCCCCCAGCCCCCCTTTTAAAATGGCATTTATTTTAACTGCAGTCATAAATGCATTTACTTATAGTGAAACAGCACACATCATAACCCACAGTTTCTACTTCTTCACTTTCTATTGTTTAACCACACAATAAAGTATAACGGTATCAATGTAATTTATTTTTTTTATTTTTTAAGCAATTCAATTTTGAAATACATTTCAAAAGACTAATTTTCACTCTGTGGGGATTTACAGGTTTTTCAGTTTTTCAAATTCAAACAATTTACATGAATTTAGAAAAACAATAGATATCATTTAATTCAGTTTGATATGCGTTCTAGTTCAAACCCACATAATCTCAGTGGAAATCAATTAAGTTTGAATATAGTCATTATTGGAACGTCTGGGCCAAAGATTCCATGTTAATGCATTGACACAGCTTGAGTAGCTGGCAATGTCTTTTGCTCTCCTGGTTTGTACAAAGGTAAATGAAAAGCACAGCTAAACTGTCTCACAACACCCGTCTTAGGACTGTATTCCTTCACCAGAAATGTATTTCTTGAATTTCACTTGGCTGGAGATTAATAGACGGAACAGTTTGTGGCACGGCTCCTTTTTCCCTATTCAACTTTACAGCGCTGCTTTACAGAATATCCCTCCAGCAGGGGGAAATGTGCGAGCCGTAAATCAGGGAGTGGAGCTCTCCGGCCGCCAGTTTGTGCACTGTAGCTGTGTTCTTCAATAGAGCCGGTGCCAACTTTCCATCGACTGCGCCAGCACAACCGCCAAAGTGAAGCTGTGGATTCACAAAGTCGGAAAGCCGTGGCAGGCAACGCACAGCGCTTCGTACGGTGCAAATATAAAGACGTTTTTGTCAGAGACCCGGTAGTGGGGAGGGTGGGGAGTGTTCATGGTCCCCACAAAGAAAATGCGTTTTGTTACGCTAAAGTGTCTCAAAGAAATTTATGATTTTGTCACCACTTTGTTCTACATGCTTTAAAAATCAGCTGCCTGAATTATAAAGATCATTCATGGAGCAGCAGTGCGCTTCCACTTACACAAGGTCTGTTTTCACCAAAGGACACTAAATTTGATGCTTAATGAAATTATTATTGCATAATAATTCAAAATAAATACTATCATTCGTCATCAAATGGACACTGGAGCAGAAGGGTACAGGTTTAAATCCCAGAAGGGGCACTCATAGCTATCATTGAGGAAGGTTATTGCTGGATACTGGCTTGGACAATTCAAGCGGGATGGGGAGGGCGAGTAGGGAATTCACTAAACTCCAGTGAAGCGTAAAATCGTTAGCAGTAAGCTACAGTGGGCAAGGACACTGGCTTAGCAAATAAATAATTCTAATAAAAATCCTTCAGAGGGTTTAAAAACACTGGCTTGTATTAATGCTAACAAGCCAGGAGCCAATTCTTTGTTGTTGTTTTTTAATACAAAGTGGCAACCATAAAGCACGCTTCAGGTTCGCAGATGTTACGCTCAATGGCATGTATGAGACGTCATGCAGTGACCCCTACCGTGTCCCAGCCCTCGGGGAATGCTTTGCCTGGCCCACTTTTCCCCTAAACATCTCAATTTGCTCATAATAATGATATCCCAGCACATACTTCAGGGCATTGTTGAACATCGGCTAATATTTCCTGCGTTTAGCGGTTCATCCCCTAGATAGATGATACAGAAAAATTATATAAATGAAAATCCACATAAAATTAGCAACTGTAGCCAGGCTTGCTAAGGCTAATTAATCCAGTTCATAAATAATTTAAAATACCAAAAGCCATTACCATCTGATTGTGTTTCAGAACCCTACCAGCTCTGTAGGTGGTGAGATGCAGACCCTACAGACTAGGTGCCTGTTGATGCAGGTGTACATTTGATTAAAAGTGCCGTCAATTGATTATGTGATCCGCGCCTTGCTCTGGAACTGTGTTTCGCTGTTTGAACATACCCATTCATGCATTTATTTATTTTAAATCAAGTACTTACTCATGATGAGCAGCTTTTGTTTTTAAAAGTGCTTAGCGCAGTAGGCAGAATTTATTTTCTGTTTACAAATGATTACGAAACCAGATTTTATACCATCCATGGAAGATGTTTTTGTGTGTTTTAGGTTTCTTTTTATGAGCTCACAGATAAACAAGAAAAAAAAAGAAAACTCTATATATATTTTTTATTAAACATTCTTGTTGTTCTTTAATCAGATATTAGATTTTTTTATAAAATCATATTAAGGATGTCATAGACATTACCCTCAATAAGTACATGTCCACAATCACTAAATAAATCATATTACACTGAGGTAATGCAGATAATCTGAATCAATTACATTTAATTCTGTGATGACAGATGAAGCCAGGGACCACATTCCTGTTTGAATTTTGGGTAACCTAATATCGTTATGGTCGACGCCCCTGCACTCCTTGCTGGCCAAGCCTAACCTTTTGCCAGGTTTTAATAAAAGCAGTATAGTACCTTCACCCTCTCGCCACTGAAAGAAGCCAGATATCAACATTTAACACACACATTCCTCTGTGTATGCGTTTTACAGGATGAAAACATTTTTAAAAAATAAATGACATGCAGACGGGTGACAAATTAAAGGCCACCTCGAGCTGCCAGAACATCTTCAATGCGCCTTGGCACAGATTCTACGAGTCTCTGGAACTCTGCTGGAGGAATGGACCACCGTTCTTCCAAAATATATTCCCTCATTTGTGTTTTGATGACGGCGGTGGAGAGCGCTGTCCAAAATCTCCCATAGTTGTTCAACTGGGTTGAAATCTGGTGATTATGAAGGCCATAGCATATGATTCACATAATTTTCACACTCATCAAACCATTCAGTGACCCATCGTGCCCTGTGGATGGGGGCATTGTCTTCCTGGAAGATACCACTCCCATCGTGATAGAAATGTTTCACCATGGGATAAAGGGAATCACTCAGAATAACTTTGTAATTATTTGCAGTGACCCTTCCCTCTAAGGAGACAAGTGGACCCAAACATGGTAGGAAAAGGCCCCCCAAAGCATAAATAAGCCTCCAAACCCCATCACTGTAGATTTTTCCACTAATTTGTCACCAGTCTGTAGGTACCCACACTCATTCCTTCTATTCATAAAAATAAAATAATATTAAATACAGTTATTTAAAGTGTGATTAGCGGGTTGCAAAAGTATTGATTTGGTCCCAGCCTGGGTATGCTTACAAACCTAATCCAACTCCAAATAGACATGTCAGTCGTTAAATACGATTTTATTTTATTTTTATCAAATATCCATGCAGGTCAATATCTAAATTTATTTTCATACTAACATAATATGCTCCAAAATTTTTGAATGTGTTCCATTTACAGAATTTTTAGAATATTATTCTGAGCCATTTAAGCTTGCCATTTATCCTTGCCAAAATTTGAATTGTTCATTAAGAAATTGTGCACTCACTTCTGGTTTCAACATTGCAGAAAAAAAACACTTCTGCCGAGGGCATTTGTAAACACAAATACCCCAGACTGGAACCTTCATGAAAGTCAAATACATTTATCCATATAGTGTTGTATTTTTAAACACCAGCTGCTAAGACTTCTAGACTGGAGCGTTCCAGGCCAATTGACACACAGGTTATATAAAAGAAAAGAAAAACTTAAGAGTTAAACATAAAAGCTCGTTCATGTGTAATTGTGACAATATAAGTGTAAATGGCAGGAATAAAAACAATGCAGTGTTCTTCGATGGAAAGTCAATTTATAAGCCTAGAAGTTTTCAGGATTTTGTGTGTCCAAGGATTCTGGCACAGTGTAATTAGCTTTGTAATCTTACCACAAATGGCCTCTGGCAGACCAAGATGCACATTACAAACAGAAAGGGTATTTCTGTAGCAGACTGCTCCTGTTGAAAGAGCAATGTCACGCAATGAACACGAAACACGCTGAAAAATGTTGGTATTTCTGTGTCATTTCCCCAGTTCTAGATATGCAAGCTTGTGGAGTATATTACATTTATTTCAAGAAAGAATCAATGTCTCTGCCATGCATTCTTCACATCACACCATGAAGAAATCTCCCAGCCTTTAATCATGAGACAAAATATATTCACTCAGTTAAATGGATTCAGTTTAAATCATTCAGTGATAATGTATACGTCCTACCCATCGTCCCTGTCCAAACTTTTAAAGCTCTAAAAATACACTTTATTTATCTGGTTGATGAGGGGCGTTTAGAAACTTCAAAAGAAATACTGTAAACCTGAAAGATTTTTTTTATTTTTTCTATATGAATCCATTTAGTCACATTTTCTACTTTATGCTAATATATTTTAAAGTGGAGTATCTCTTGAAGAGGCATTTTTTTGTAGACATCCCAGTTATACAAAATGGCAAGGCTGTTACTAAGCAGCCATCAGGAATAGTCTATTCACAGCATATTATGAAATGATATAGCATATTCAAAGTGGCTATTCAGTTGTATGTTACTCGCCATATATGAAATGACCTTTATTCTTATGCAAGATCATCTGCATTTAGATCATTAATATTAACGTTATATTATTATCACATATAATTTCAGAACTGAAAAGAAAACTGTATACAACGTAAAATATAAAAACATACTGTTGTAAAGCTGAATGCAGACTAACGCTGGACAGCAGAAACCTTATCATCCATCAGCCCACACAGCCAGTCAATTATTCTTACAAACAGATCTCTAATCTCTAAATCTCTAATCTTTAAGCAATTAGGGCTTCACATCACAAGGTAGGCAAAATTAACAATCAATACTATCGTAGAACATCGTTCCACCATATATGTGGTTTATATTGTTTTATGAATAATATTTAATAGATCTACAAAGTGTTTATAGCTCTGCTTAAAGTTTCGGTCTATATGTCTGCATCCCAAGTATTTTACTAATAATACATGATGTCTTTCCTAAAATGAGATAAACACTAAATTGTGATAATAGTTAGTAATCATTACGCAAATTTAGCCAGCGTCCATTCCTTTTATCGATATTCTTTATTCTCTGCATCTTTATAATGCATCAATGGCACTACCAATTTTTTTTATTCTTGACTAATGTCGAACAAAATTTGAAACTAAAAAATGACGATGGTGGACGCACCTATCTGAACTGAAAATGTGTTTTATCGTTTATTTTTAAATACAATATGTCACGTGAAATCTAAAAAAACAAAAACAAAAAACACAATGAAGCCTTTCAAAGCAAAACAGGTGAAATTCTCCAAGAGGACATATTTCTGCTCTCAAAAAAAAAATCATTTGATTTGTCCCGTTTTGACAACTTGGTGTGGCACTGTACACGCAACTCCCAAATCCCCTGAAAAAACTTGTGGTCAGTAAAGCAGATAGTGAATCAAATCGGTTTTACTTCGCGGTGAGCTTCTTCACAAAGAAGTCATCACCGCTTCGTACAGTGAGCGCTTTCCACAGGGAATTGAGAAACCGGAAAAAACGATGTGCACTAATGTGGGAAAAAATGGAAAATTATTCCCAGATCCCTTAAGGGGGATCGAGTTAAGCTCCTAGGAAAAGAGGGACATTGAAAAGAGACAAATTGAAGAAAAGGGGGCATAAAGTCTCTATTAAGGTGAGCCAAGAGTGCAGGTCTGTTGTCATGGGATAATGGTTCTTGCCATCACGTTGCTTCTGGAAAGTGGAACAATGATGACAAGCAGTCATCAAGAACAAAAGGGGTGCTTTTGTGTTTGGATTAAGTGAGGGGCATCTGGGACCACAGTCCTCAGCTCAAGAAAATAAACGGTCTATTTTACTCTTATTTTGTCTGCAAAATAAGTGAGAAATGCTGTATTTATAGGAAGGCTGCGGGCTGGATCTGCCGTGGACTACATACTCATTATTGTTAGAGTGGGGAATCAGCAGGAGTCTAAATGAAAGTTGTGACTAATTTAGCAACTGCTTATGGGCTGCAGTTTGGGATTGTTTTAATGGATTTCAGCTTTTCTCTTGCCTTTTTGCTTTTCGGCAAAGTAATGTAGGAATAAATAGACAAGACTGGCCGTATTAATTTCAGACACAACTGGCCATATTAATTTCCAAAACATATGAAAAGCCACAAAACAAGTCAGCTTCGAGTCAGGTTCCTCCTAAAGACCTCAAAACAAAACCTATTTTCCCCACAAGCAACTATCCATCACCTTGTTTAATAGTTTCATTTCCTTAATGCATGTAGTCATAAAAGGAGATGTTGCTACCTAGCAACTATTTTTCTACATACCCTTTGAAAGAGATACTGTACAAATTCTGCTCTGAAATTGCACTTACAAATCATAGTCATAATTTTCCACTGATTGAAAGTGCTCTTTTATTTAGAGATGGACTAAGGACAGAGTAAAATTCTATAAACGGTAGTCCTAACCAAAAAAGGCCATTGAAGGCGCTTTCCTACAAAGAGACACAATATTACACAAAAGAGTAAATATAGGTTTTTAAAACAAAGATGTTCAGTTTTCAGTGTGGTATTTTCACTTTGTAAGAGGAATTATTTGGTATGTATTTAGTTCTGGACTAATTGACTAAAAGTCTTGAGACAAACTAGATCTTAAAGTAAAATAGTCACTTTCTGTCCCTTATTTCCTTGCCTATGTTTCCTAGAGGGTATCGTAAATAAAATGAAGAGGAAGAGATATTCTCCATCAACATAAATGCATGCATCCGTACTGGAAAAGTACTGGCAGTCTACATTAGCTTATATGCTAATTTGTTACACTTTAACAAATACATTCTCAAATGACACTTCAAAGTAATTCAGGTGAATTTCTTAATATTGTGTTCCCAGGTGAATAATGAAACTCTTGAGGCATTGTGCAGACTCCTAGTAAGCTTTTCTTATCCAGCCAAGGCCAACAGGCTTCGCTTAACAGAGTAGCCATTAAGCACTTGTTTTTTTCCCCCCAGCTGAATACCCCTTTATTTTTAAACCTTACATTTTTTGAAAGCAGCTGAGAATACCTTTCTTTGTAACGAGACTCCTGCTGAGAACATGACGCTGGTTCGTGTGGCAAATGCGATGATACAGATTATACGGTAACTACACAATGGAGACTCGGGTAAAGTGGGGGAAGGTGGGGAAGGTGGGTAAATGGAAAAATCCTGGAAAATTTTACCATTTCTAAACTGGGCCTTATTAAGCAAATAAATACATTATTACTTAATTAAATTAAACATAGCCAGAGCTTCTCATTAAACAAAAAGCCGCTTAACTTCTTTATTGTGATTGTCTCTCAGATATATCCCAGTGACCTGTTATGGGATATATTATTATATTGTTATGGGACCTGTTATATAAAATAAAGAAAGGTGCAAGAATGCGTTGTACTTGAATATTACCTTAATCTCCCCAGTAACAATCCAGCCAAAATGCATTTGAAAGTGAAAATGCATTTATTTGGGATAGAATACCCGCTGTTCTAATAAATATTAAAAATAATAATAATAATAATAATATTAGCCAACTTTTTTAATTACCGTGCTTAGTGCTCCGATTATAAAAGCCAATAGGCAGTGTATGAAAGAAGTCCCAATAGATTTCCATCCATTCCCTTTCAAAAATTAGGAGGCAGGCCAAAAAAAAAAAAGTTTTGTAAATACGAAGGCCTGTTTATGAGCAGGAAATGCAGTGCTATTTATAGAAACTTCAGTCCCCAAGGACAGCAATGCTGACGGCAGCAATGAAGGCAGAAAATATAATATGAGGATCAATTTGCAAGTCTTTCAATCGGTGCCTAAGACGCTGTACAAGGGGAATAAATCCAATCTGGACACATATGCCTCCCATTCTCATTTTCGTTCAAATCAGAAGAATATTGGAAGTCTTAAACCAGTGATAAGTATATTGGCTGCCAATAGGGAGTCATTGACCTAATCTATAAATTAACCGCCGTGATCAGCTGTGATATGACAGCAATTCGACTCCAGAGACTTCAAGCCAAAATCAGTGGCCTAAAGGATTGTTAATTTAGTGGATGCTCGGATTCACCGCTGTGTGCAAGTATCGCAAAGCATTTTACACTTTCAGAAACAGTACATAAATGTATTCAAATGTTTTAGCAATTGACAACCTGAGTGACCACCAGCAGGAAGAAGAAGAAAAAACACCACGCAGTGGCTATTTACACTTTTGCATGCTACACAGGGTTAAGAATTTACTAAGCTACTCCTCTGCAGATCTCTGATACCACTCTAAATTGCAAATAGCCCCAAATCAAGAAACTGGACAAAATTAATTTATTGCCACCATGCAGCAGGGTGGAATATGTTGTCTGCCATATAACATTAATTTTCCTTTAAACGACAACCATATTCAAATTAGGGACTATTCCCGAACACAGTTGATTATCCTAATCGTGGGGGCTGCTTAATAGTCTGCTTTCAATTTTCTAGTTGATTTAGTTTCACATTTTATCGTGTCTTTTTTGTGCCATTTCATACTACGTCTCATGCTAAAGAACAGTGTCGTGCTAACAGGTCAGGCGTGGGAAAAAACAAGTGCAATTCACCATTGTTGGTTTGTTACGTTGTGTGCAGCTCTCTGCGTGATTCCTCAAGGGCAGCATCCATGAACAACCTCAAAATACACTGAGGGATCACTTAATGCACCAGTACAACGCAATTATGATAATTAAATCCAATTACCGTTGTGCTGTAAATCAAACACAAATAATGTGCTACAGAGTTATAGCCGTGGTCCAGGAGAACCTCTTGTTTCTGGGAGAACCTGTTGATCATAATTCAGCCAGTACCTTGGCAACTAAGTTGATGGAAACACAATTGTAGTTTGTTTTTAATGGGCACTCGATGGAGTCCATTCGAGCAAATCCATCACAACATTCGGCTAGCATTTCTTAAGGTGCCTGCTTGGTATCTTTAAAGAAGTGACCAGATAAATTGTCAGTATTATACTGGTAGGTGCCACATCTTGACCAATGGCTGATTTAATGATGTATATCACACTTCCCCCGGTCCTCGCGAGGCACAGTATAGGCTCTAGAAGTACCTTTCAATTAGTAAACGGAGGGGATTTCCTTCCCAAACTACAATAAAAGGCAAGGTAGAAAAATGAGTATAGCAAACCCTGTGGCTTTTGAGGACCAGAGTTTCCCATCCCCGAACTAGACTAATGATCTCGAAGCAGTAGTATGAGAGACACGGGGCCATCAAGCATTAATAAATATCCCACAATGGTGTTTAATAATCATAATAATGACCGTACAACATATCACAATGCATTAAACACGCACCAGCTCAAGGGACCAATTATTCAATTTATTCTGCAATAAAAATGTACATTTGGTCCATGCCAACTATCCTCACCCTTCTTCAGCCACTATGGAATTTCAGTTCCCCTAAATAAAATGCAGTAGTAAAAGACCAAAATGAAATTTAAAGAAAGAACTTGACTTGTGGCATGCATTTAAGCTTGTGTTTCATCATTCTTTTCACCTTCATTCAGTAGCCAAAACATGCTAAACAAAGCATAAAACAAATAGTTAGCCTCCCAACCAAGTAACTTTGAGGCATAGTAAGGACTGGTAATACTTCAAGCAGGAAAAGCACATGTCAGCTGAAGCTGGGTGCTCACATATGACAACTGGTTATACAATATACCGCTTTTAAACGTGGGAGTTCCAAAATATATAACATAATAATATTTAGCCAGAACGGGAATGTTTCTCATTGATAGACTTTTAATAAGAATGGTATCTCTCATAAGAAACAATATTGTTAAGAAATCAAGTATGATTAGCTTTATATTTATTTAATTCTTTGGTCAGTTTTGTTCCATGTAAAATTGTCTTTCCCCTAAGAATATAAGTGCATAAGATCCCAACATCCCTGATGTGTATCGACACATTCGCAAAATAGTTCAGTTCAGAGTTACTGGAATTGACAGGTTGCAGGACATGATTTGCAGGACATGACTACCATAGAAAGGTGGTTTCAGAAAATATTAATTTTCATGTCCACGGGCATGCCCCCACCCCCAAAAAACTAAGAAATCTAAGTATCCTAGACAACGCTGCTCGCTGAAAACGTCAAATTACTGTAGCGTTCTGAACACAAATTATAAAAAGAACACAAGAGGATTACAGTAAAACAGATACATTTGTTTATTGTAGTTATTAACACAGGTTACACTGAGTTTGTAACATATGCCTTAACACAACAAAGCTTATTGTATAATCGTACTGTAGAAAGAACACTCAATAGGTCGTCCAACTCAAGAGAGCGAACTTTCCAATTCTGAACCCTTTTAACATTAACCTGCTACGACCATCCCCACTCCCCCCTGTTCGGCCAACAACAAGGACACCTACATTCCACGAATTATCGTCAAGTACACTGACACTGTGGCAGGTGAATCCCCGCGAACAACAAGACCACTGTACAAAATCGTCGTAATAACTATATTGGTAACATTTAAATACTGCATCATTAACGTCAGTGAAAAAATAAATATAAAAACTAGGAGTGAAATAAATACACGCTGTACACTTAATTGCATTAAAGCGGTGTGTGTGTATGTGTGTATACACAAAATATCATAAACAGTAAACCACAGCTGCTTAAAATATACGCTTAGTCTAACGCAAAGCCGAAAAGTAAAATCATCGAATATCACCTATAAACCACATAAAGCTGCTTTTCTATTTATTTATCTAAATCCAGGAATAAATAATTTAATCCTGAAATGATTTACAGAATAATGTAATAAGAAAACTCTCCAAGGCTTTTGGCATCATACAACCTCCCCATATAGCCAATGGACGCCGTATTCTATCACTCCAGGAAACACTTTAATTGAAGATAACTGCACTATTCTAGAATCTGTATTCCGGTGTGGCAAATAACGTACTGTTGACTTAAGAGTTAACAAACCTGAATAATGTCAGAGATGCTAGGCTTTGAGTGAAGCGTCAACAAACAAGAAAACTACTTTATGCTTTAGACAAATATGATTCAGTAATTGCTTTCGTAAGGAAGACACGAAGCTCATGCCCACTCTCTACGGGCTTTCCAGATGAATAATTATGCTATATAGTTCCTTCATAATACTTTCCTTTAACTAGCAATTGCACAGTATTAGACGTTTACATCAACGGTATCTCTTCTCCAAAATATTTAAGCTCAGGCGCTTGCGCACAACAGGATCGCGCAAACACCATATGCTACACAAGCGATGAAAACAATATAGACGTCAAAATAGATGTTCGCACAGACACCTCAGTGCATTGTCTGTTTATCCGTTTCAACGTCGTGCTATGAATATACGACAAAAATAGAGGCAAAGTGGCAATTGCTACTGCTTTCTCATCGGCGCGTTTGCACTCTGTTCTCTTACCTCCCCTGGTCGCAGCAAAGCTGAAGCCCCGTGTTTGTCCTTGTTTTCTACGGCGCTTAAATTATAATATTTTCCTTCACAGAGTAAACGTTGTTTCATTCTATGCCAAAAAGTATGGAGCAGCCTACCCACAGTGGTCCCCCAGTTGTGTATTAGATTGCTTCAACGAATGAACTGAACTACTTTGTTCCGGCAGGGAAGTGATCGGGGGTTGACAGTTGCCACATAGCCATATTCCCGGTCAGAGTACCTCTACTACTCAAGCGCGAGCGACTGCCTGGTCACACACACACACAGCGAAGCCGTTTTAGTATCAGCCTCGCTCCACCCCTTTTACGCCTGACAAGTTGTTGAGCTACACAGCGCCCCACATTTTCCACTATAAGGAACTGCATCCGATTTCAACTGTGGTCTTGGTTCATCTCTTGGATCATAAATTATAAACGATTATCCCGAGGGCTGACACTCACAATGGGACTGTACAGGATGCCAACACGATTTTACTAACTGAGCAAGGCAGGGGTGCACCAGCATATTGCTTACATTTGAAAAAAATCAACAGTTTTTGAATGACATTAATGCCACATGCACAGCAAACTCACCTTTCTCTTGAGATATGTATGCAACTATTTAGGGCCCCATGGCTTTTTATTTTATTTATTAATTTATTATTTAGCCATTTGATGTGGATGGCTCCCAGAACCCAATACTGAAGGCCCATGCTCATCTGTGGGTCGTAAGTAATATCCTAAATAAATTAGCAACAATATTGGTCAAAATCATTGATGCTTAATATACAAAATAACACAAACTAAATCATACGTATTTTAGTATTTTAGCTGCTCAGCAGACCACTCAAGCACATTCTTGCCTTGAAGTTACTGTGACGCTGCAGCAAAGAGCTGTGAAGTAGGTACAGGTCAGTCATTTTTATTGTGCCCACTTCGTGCAACGCAATGCTAAACCAATACTGATGAAGGTTTGCACATCCAACCAATTCTCTTTATTACCTCGTTAATGTTTTTGTCTGCATCGTCCTAGGATGTAATGTTTGCCAAAATACTCTCATAAAACATGCAGGGCATTTATTGACTGACGTTAAAGCATCCAAAGAAAGGGAAGAACTGCCTGGATGTTTTTCTTTCTTAAATAGATATTCGATTTCCATATCAGGCCGCTTATAAAATAGATAGAAATCTGAGAATGTCCTGGTTTCAACTATGTGTTTTTACATACAAAGGAATGTACAACACATGTCAATAAACCCCTCCTGAAATTCCCTTATTTCTTCCTGACATGCAGACCATAACAGCCTGACCTGAAAATTTACTCACATGAAAAGCCGCGTGACCATACCTTAAGTCTGCTCTGTAGAACACAAAGGAAACGAAAATTAAAATTTAACTTTTACAGCTGCAGTGTATATATCAGCAGCCTGTGAAATTGACTACTTATGAAGCCTCTCAAATTATTGTCTGTGCATAAAATAATCCATGATCCATGAAATAGTCCTTGAATGTAAATTCAAACCTGGCATTTATGAGCGAGGAAATTAGGTTGTACAGTGTTGAATGCACTTTTTAAAAATCTCACATAGCAAAGGGGCTTTTTCTTTTTTTGTACTTCTAATGTATCACATACAGCTGAATTAAATACAGGACTATTCGTTATTAAGATTTTTGCTTGGCTTGTCTGTTAAAGCATCTTTAATGAACTTTTTTCCAAATTTGTGATCCTATCATAAAGCATTTGCTCTTACATACAGTGCTGGAGAAAGCCACAAAGATTGCTAATATATTGTAAACTTCAGAAGCAGAATAAATGAGGATTAAGTGTTTTTGTTTTTGTTTGTTTTTTATTATTGTTATTTTTAAAATAGTTCCCAGACAACCCAGCCACTTGATTAAGGTGAGGGTTTTGACTGGTTCTCTGTACAGAGGTTCTAAAACTTGTTGAGTTTAGCTTCTTGCCCACAATGTGCCATGTGCCATGCGTTGTTATTGAGGGTTTAAGGTTCAAGTCCTGGCCAGTCTTCTCAGGTTCTATATTTAGATTGGACATTTCTCACAAAACTGAATTTGTTCCATACTACAAAACATCCATCAGCTTATACAAAGTGCAATGACAGTTCTCCAGTCTTACACATTATCTTATTAACATAAAAATAATATAATTACCACCACCTTTATTTAACAGCTTTATTTTTCTTCTCCTAAAATCAAATCTAAAAACACCAACACAGGTATTGAAGTTCACCTTACCATCCATCTCTATCTCCTCATAGTCCCTGATTGGAAAGTGAAATAGACAGTCCATCCATCTCAAAAATTGCAACGAAAGATATACAACCGGGATGCATTGCTGAGCTATTTCATCAAATTACGGAAACATCTGATGTGAAAATGAAACACGGGCCCTACATTACAGGTGTCACGCTCAAAAGTGATGAGGTGTGCCAAAAGGCACAACTCGGCAGAATCCATTTCAAGTTTTTAGATAAGTTATTTAGAGACTGCTGTAATTGAGAGATCCTTTTTGAAAAATACCCTAAAACGAATTCAAACAGACCCAACGAATATAAAATATGGAACAAAGACAAGTGATCATTATTTCATCGTGATACAAATTGGGAGGAGGTTTCGGGAAGCAGATTTATAAAGCAGGTACGCCAGAAGCAGGGGACCAGGAACTTTCTGGAAGAGCACAAGACAAAGTGCTCTCCTGGCTGGATGCAGAAGAGCAAGGGATGAATTTCCTCTTTCATTCGGTTTATAATGTCTGGCCTACACCGGCAAACCTCCACACATGCAGTCTCACAGAGGACCCCGGTTGCAAGCTGTGCAGGAAGCTGGCCAGCTTGGATCGTGTGTGTTCCTTTTGCCGAGCAGGCCTGGCAGATGGAAAATTCAGATGGCTCCAGGAGTAGATACAAGCTGTGGTAGCAGCAGGCCTGGAAATGGCAGGCAATAAAGAAAAACAGTATATTCAAGGCCCTCACTTTATTAAGTTTGTCAGGGTAGGCAGAAAGGCAACAAATTAGACAAAAAGCAGCGGAATTTCGATCCTTTGTAGAGCGCTGGGAGGTGAGAGCAGGCCTCAGGAAGCAGCTACGGTTCTTGGCTGTGACAAACCTCAGACCAGGCATCATTATGTGATGCACAGAAACAGAGAAATAGCTAGTCATTTTGCTAACTTTGCCCTGGGACAAAATACTGGAGGAGCTACACTAATGAAAGCAGGAAAGTAGCTGAAAGGCTGATTAGGGTGTCTTAACAGAAAAATGAGGAGCCTGGTATCTGTTTTGTTTTGTTTTTTTGGTTAGCTGCCATTTCTTTGTTGGACATCTTCTGAAGTATTTTTGAAAGCTCTTAAAATGGGTATAAGAATCTACGGCTAGAGAGGCTAACGCACATTTCTAGAATGCGAGCACTTGGTGAGAAATAACAAAAGCTCTTTTGCCTGACAGGTATAGGAAAGGAGTCTCAGACATGCTGCAGTCTACAAACAGTCTACTTGACAGCAGTCTATAAAGAGTGATCATAATTAAGAAGTGTCTGGAAACACCATTCCCAGTCAATCTATTTTCTGAATGTGATTGAATATATTAGCTATTGCAATCTTGAGCTTGTTGTTCAACAGAAATCCAAAAAAATCCATCTCCATGGTAGCACACAGCAGTTGTCTGGACAATGAAAAACCATGGAAATTCCTCAGTATCAAGATTTGATAAGGCATGTCTTAGGTGTGAAACAGTAGCACTGCCAGCCATCTATCCCAGTCTTCTACAGGGCAGCCTTCTCCTTTACATGCCACCTGGCTGTCAAACCTCTAAGATTAAAGTGAATATGAATGCAGACACAGCTGAACTCATGAACCAAACTCCCGTGTGTAATTATGGGACCTCATAATAAATTCATTTTTAATCTTATAATATATTACTTTATTAAGCATTTGAATTAGGTTAACATCAGAGTAGATCTCAGTGTGCTTTGCTGACATATTCTTGATGAGTGCCTTATTGGATTTAATAATAAATAGAAATTTGTGAATACACTGTTGTCCCACATTAATTAAGGATGCACATGGATTACAAATGGTGATACTGGTGAACTATTACCACACCCACCATCCAAATGCTGGTGACAAAGAGACCAACATTTTCCCTGCCGAATATTACACAGCAGTTAAATAATAAAATCTGGAAATTATTTATCAATCTTTGGTATGGAACTATGGGTTGTGTGTATCACCTTGTGTGTCAAAAAACATCTGCTGTTATTTATCATTAGTTTTCTAATTGATTCTGCCATTTATTGACCTTCTATTTGTGAAAGAAAATATGATCAGAAATATTGAATGTCACCTGTATTGGATGAACTGTGAAAAGTTTGGACAATGTTAAAAATATTCAGTGTGCTATTCCGTTATGAATATACAACGGATCTCAAGAATAATGTTTACTTGTATTGTGGAGAAAAGCATGTTCCAAAGTAACTCACCACCAAGGCAATATACAAACCAGTCATTTACAACTTAGATGTTTTTATCCAAAGGGATTTTTAAAGCCAAAGCAATACAGGTTATGTTACCCTCAAAGGGTAGAACAGCTAGGAGGGGACTTGAACCTGCAAACATTTGGCTACAAGCATGTCACCTTAACCACTACACCCCCAGTTGCCCTTTTATAAAAACAGAACAGGTACAGCACAACAGTCAGAAATACAGTGATAAAAAAGTATACACACTTACTAAATTACTAAATAATTTAAAACGGAAAAGATGCATTAATGCAGGAGTTCTGACTACAGGGACATATGTGTGCAGTTGGAGCCAAATATGATAAGGTTTCACGCCTACACTGGAATATAGTTAGCTTCTCAACAAATCCTAGCAGTCCATAGAAGCCTATTTTAGCATGGAAGCAACAGGATAAAGATTGATCGTGCCGAAGATGTATGGCCCCGGAGGGGAGGAAACACCCAGACCAGTAGTTGCAGGGCACAGAGGTCTTGGAGAGGAATAGGTTCAAAGTCTAGATATGGGGGGGGGGGGCTTTGTTCTTAGCCACAAGGCAAACTAGCACCAATGCCTCCTAAGATATTCCGGAGTAAGAACCAGAGTATCAGCAGTTTCAGAGCAAAGCGGTCTTGAAAAGGCATTGGGTTTGGATTACTGATTTTAGATAGAGGGTGGCTGATGCCTTAGCCATTTGGAACACAGTGCTAAACGTTTAGATATAACATGTGCTCCAGTAGTTAGCAACTTGAGGGAGAAGGAGGGAGTAAAACACTCATACATTTAGTATATTATGGGAGGTTAAATGCCAGCTCCTCAGCTAAATTCCGAGGTTTTGTGGCAAACTTGGTTAGGCCAAAAGACCGGAGTCTACAGAGTCCAGGCAAGTGATTTCTGGGGAGTGCACCAACAGTTGAGTGGTTTGAGGAAAGGATGGATCTTTTGCGTGTTGTACTGTATAAACCTGCAGGTCCTGATTGCTGCAGCAAGGTTCTCTGCAAACGAGAGCCTGTCATCGATCACAACGTCAAGGTTCTTGACAGTCTGGGAAGTCAACAGGATGGAGCCATTCGGAATGATCGAGAGTTCCTGAGATCGTGAGGGTTTGGCAGGTGCTGTATGATCAGCATCTTTGCCCTGGAGAGTTTGAGGTTCAGAAGATGTCAGGTCATCTAGATCCGCAAAGGCAGGTTGTGACAGATACACACAACAAAGAGTTTTCAACTTGCAATCTACTTTCTTTATTTCTTTTTTTTTTTTTTTTTTTTTTACAAATTACTTATACTGAATTAATCACATGTTTCATCCACAGATTGGCTTACGCTTAGCACCCTTGCTGATATTGTGCGCTTCGAAAGAGCATCGACGCTATTCTTTCAGCGGTGATGTTCAAAAGCGTGCCCCCACCCCCACCACGCCCCCAAAATCAAAACACCAACCCCATCCCGTGAAACATAAGTCGGTTAAGGTTTTCTATTTCATCCTCACTGGGGACACTAGGTTGTACTGAAGCTGAGAAACTAAAAACTCGACAGTCCCTCCCTTCGTGCCGCCACTATATCGCTCACTGCAGCTGTAAAAAAAAAAGAGCTTCCTGAAGACGCACTGCGATGCTAGCAGCCACAGACAGATACATTCAAACAGGAGATTGCTTTGCATAGGAGGTGGAGAGGCACTTTGAACTCACCGATAAGAGATGACGAATGGGACCTGGATCTGGGTGAACGCACGCATTTTCCTCAGCTATCAGAGTAAATGTACGGGTGCTCGCGGGCCGAGGGAGAACTGAAACGGAGTGCTGATGAAAGTAAAGATGAATCATTGCGAAAGACACTGCATTACTCATCATTTCTGCTTTTCACCAAACCACAAAAAGATTTCATTTGCGGCTGTCAGAATACACAATATAAAACATTAATTTCGAAAGTCCAGGCATTCTTTAAACTTAAGGCTTAATGCTTACAGTAGTACAAAAAATAATACAATTTCCAGTATGCAATTAACGTACAATTAGGAGACTTCGTACTGGCCTTAAATAGACTGATGTTAAACAAATTGTTTAAATAGGACCTAGGCACGAATGCAACTTATTTATAATACTTAGCAAACACTGAATTAACACAAACTAATATTTAAAAACAAACAAATGAAAATGGTCTGTAGCATAGGTCTTGCCTTCAGGAGAAACTGCTGAATGCAAGGAGAGTTTGGGAAGTAAATTTACTAGCCGTCAGTTCTAAACGCAGGTCTATAAAAGGAAACATCAGAATTGATGACAATTATAACATTTACAGTTAAATCTGGGGTGAAAAAAATCGTTCAAGGTTCAGCACGTAGAGTGAGTCTCAAAGACTCATAGATGTATAGATGTTTGATTACATTTACATTTTTAGCATTTAGCAGACGCTCTTATCCACAGCGGCATACAAAAGTGCTGTAGTTTTAGGGTTCGAGTGCAATTCAATTCAACCTCACGTCCACATAATTTAACTAAGATGATCACATTGACGAAACGTCATTTGTCTAACAAATAGGAATGCCAGTCTAAAAAGAGCAACCTGTTCTATAAAAGATTCCAAAAAAATGTATAGGGAAAGAATATGTTCGGTCTAATGAGGTTTGGTTAAAGGTTAAAGCCATAATTTCTACAGATGCTCGTTTAAAATGAGCAACATCGGAAGTAAAACCAGCACTTACATAGAACTGAAGTTAATTTGCAGGCCTACGTCAGGTCCTCCAAAGTACATAGACACGATCACACCAGATTTTATTAGAGGCTTATCACATTTATCCAAAACAAACAAATCTAGTCTACAGTTTTACAGGCTATAACAGCAAAGCCTCAACCAGTTATAAGCCTAATTACTTAGCCCTTTTTCATTTCCACAAAAATTATGGAATTCAGAGTGTAAGTATAGCTTTTATGGCGATACATTCCTGTCCTAAACACACAGAAAAAAAAAGGAATGAAAGCCATGTCTAATAACAAAATTTAATATTGTAAACCGTGCTCTTATGAAAAAACATTTTCCTGCATGCCAAAAAAGTGGAAAAATAAATTAGAATTTTAAACATGAAATCTCTCAGTAGACACAAAAAATGCTACAGGACAAACCAAAGAATATTCACAAAATGACAACTATTAAACTGGGGTGATTACATGCATTGACAGCCAACCTTTTTTCCCCCCCAAACCCTAAGGCAACTGCTACTAAATATACCCTTGCTTGTCTACCCACTCTTTTTGTGGCTCCGTCTGTAACTTGTGCTTGGTCTACACTTAATTTTTACAGAGCTCTCACTTTCATTAGACCTCTTCTGTGTCTTTGGTTACGGCCATACCTTTACCGACAGCGTGTAAGTTAATGGCCGGTGTCATTGAAATACATTTCCTGACACTGCCTCAGTCCTAAAACCATCCATCACTCCTCCATGCAAGGTTAGCATCATGGCGCATCTTAACAAAGCGCATCTTAACACAGCACATCTTAACACAGCGCATCTTAACATAGCGCATCTTAACACAGCGCATTTTAACACAGCTCATCTTAACACAGCGCATCTTAACACAGCGCATCTTGCACCGCTACCTGATGAGTGCCAATCAAACTCCTCTCGGAAAACCCATGCAAACCTTTGTGTCCGTTTCCCATTTTGTCGGTAACTTTAAGTCTGTCGTTACTGCTGTCAAATATATCGTTTAAAAGCATTCTTTTGGGATAGCAGTAAAATGTTGTACCCCTTTCAGCGGGCCCCATCAAACCAGAGGAGTGCGGACGGGGAGGGCGCTCAGGCCTGATGGTTTGGGCAGGAATGTGAAATTAGGAAAATGTGGTGTGCTGCAGCTATAATGAGAGAAGGACGGCCAAAATGTTAACCAGCTTTCACAATGCCATGAAAACTAAAGAAAGAAAACGATAATGGACTGACATATACTCCAGCAGATAAAAACAACAACGAACCAAACACGGATAGACCAAAAAGTATACATAGCTTGGATCTCCTGCGCCATTAACAGCCCGGCCAGAGGGAAAACAGATGGGCCAGAAAAAACAAGGTCAGGGGCCGGAGTTTGGGTTTGAGTTCTCCAACGCAGTTCTGGGCACTCCTTTTTCACATGCCACAGATCGGCAATCTGCAGCTATAATGTCCGGTCATGACATACCCACAGCGCTTAAAGCAGACACTACTCCTGCACCATAATGGTGCTGCCTCTTATTGCTGCAAACCCAAGCTACTGCGTCAGGTTTCCACAAACTGCGACAAGAATGAGCCCCTCAGATCCGGCTACGAGCTGCATGTAGCCTACTTTTCAGACCAACTAAAAAAAACTACAATACCCTCCATGCTATTCATTCAACTTTCTAACTGTGTTGATTCTTCAGTAACGTAGTTGTTTGCGGCTTGGTTATAATTAAATAATGATGCATGTTAATGCACTGCGAGACTTGGCCTGGGGAATGATGTAAGACTGAACTTCTAGTTCACTACAGTAAACCAGGAACAGCTTTGGGAAGACCAAGCGAAACAAAGCTCCAATGTTATGCTTCCTTTCATAGGCTTTTGGGAACCTCCACTGCACCGTTATAGACGTGTCTCAAACATGGGACATAATTGGCTGGCTTCTTGTTTATCAGCAGTAGACTAATTGTGTTGCAATTACTAAATGATTCAATTTCAGAGGGCAGAAAAGAAGTCAAATCATTTTTTAAAGAGCAGTCTGGTTTGTATTAAGGCTGAAATTGGGTGAAAGCAAAGAGCAGAGAAACCATTGGATGAAGTCAAGCGTTAAAGCTGAGTTGAGTGAGATTTCGAAAAGACACAGTACAGAATGACTGAGGCGAGAGAAAAGGGCCATATTGAATTTTCATTACAGGCTAATTCCTTGTCTTTGTAAGGTCTTTATTCAAAACCTGGATTTGCAGATTCAAATACAACCGGTAAATACTTCAACTTAGCCATTGTGGAATCAGATACAGTAAGAAAAGTACGCTTCAATCAGTCTAACTTCAGAGCAACTGTTGAGGATAAGAGTGTCAAATGACTTAAAGCACTCTGAATTGTCCTGTACCAGTGTCTGCTCGCGTAAACCAATTAATTCAGATTGGGTTGATTTACAATTGCAACAGCAAAGCTAATATATACTATTGCTTTAAATATATTTCAGTACAGTAAACAAGTAGGCATTTTGGGCGAACAGGGAGGGGTAAAGATAACAGTACTTACTAGGAAGGGTTATTCCTTTTTGGTTTTTAAAATCTTTTTTAATTATGATGTTTATTTTTAATATTTATTTCCACACAAAATGCAGGTTGGTCAAATAAAAAATATGTACTCAGAAAAGATAAAGTCGTCTTGGGCAATTGTGTTTGACTGTATTTGTAGAAAATTATAAATTAGATTATAAATTATATAAATATGTATAATACCTGTTCACAATCATCAGTATGCACTGGAACCTAACCTTGTCCTGTGACATAATTAAATAGACTATTCTGTAGTTCACAAGAACAGACCAGAGATCGCTAATTGCATGATTGTATGACACATTCAGAGGGCAACCACCCTGTGAATATTAGATTTGTCACTCAAGAGCATATGAAATGATTCACATAATCTGTCTTTTAATTCACTGCAGGCTACTTCTGTTGGCACATTGGACTTCATTCCACAGTAGAGGGACACTGTGGTTTATTAATTTACCTAATAATTAAAAATAGGCTGGAACAGTGAAATTACAATATGTTTACCTGGGGACTGCAATGTAATACTCATTACATAATATAAATAAATATTCATTGTACAGTAGCAATGCAGCTGAATGTATTATGTTCTGGTTTAAAGCTGATATGACACCCCTTACCTTGCCATTTCACAGGTTCCCAGGCGCCCTTTCTCAACATTTTTAATTCATGGGCGCCATCTGCTGGTAAATATTCTGTCACTGCAGCTGCGAAGGTATCCACAATGGTTACGTGCTGACACGATTTACATAACACAAGCGGGATAAGCAAACTGCAACAAGCATGATATATGCTTAACATTACAACACTACACGTTGTGATGAACCACTACCCAAGACAAGTCATTGTCATAGAAGCTTAGAACTAAACTAAGAAAACGTTAATGAAGAAAGAAAGAGAGATGTATTTCAGATACTCAAAAAATATCTTCCAGGTGATTTGAAAATTGCCTTTAGCATGTCTCTGACTTAATGCAAATTTATGAAACATCAAATTGTTATGATCTAAAAATATTCCTGAGACAAAGCACATCAAATGTAGTGCAGTCGATAAGACTGACAGTTTGATTACCGACGCAATAAAATCTTTTTTTTTTCTTCTTCTTTCTTTTTTGGATCTCTGATAAGCCACGAGGCATTATCTTGTCATGTCATCACTGTCTACAGTGCTCTGTCTAGTAGAAGGATTAAGCTGTCCTTTGACTATCAAATTAAAGTTTTGAAGTGTCACCGAAGTCCAGTGAAGCAAGGCTAGTAGTTTTCCACACAAGGATGGAAAGCTTAAACCAAAGACAACAACACAGGACCAGTTCTATAATATGTCACCTTCTTATTGAATGGGAATCATTTCCTCTTGATTCTTCTCGCTGCATTAACATCTATTCTTCTTCATTTAATGCGGAGGCCAAACCTCAGGACCAAAAACCTCTGATACGTAATGCTTGGCAGCGTTGAAGCACTGACTGTGCATTGTACCGCCTTTGAAAGACGGCTTTGTTTTCAAGCGATGGTTTTAATGAAGACCAGAGAGTTTGCCTCTGTTCCCTTGACTCGTGTGAAGATAGTATCAGTACAAGGAATTAAAGGGAGACATTTAAAGCAGGGGGTGGTATCCCTAAGCGGAGCAGCAGTAGCGTTGACGTTGTTTCTTGTTTTAGCTATAAAATTTTTTTTTAAAACATCTGACGTATTTTGAATCAATCAAGACATATGCAAGCCGGCATGAATTTGATATCTATACATCAAAAGACCATGGGAAATGGGCATAAAATCCAATCAAGCACTGAAGAAAGAAGCCAACGTGCAAGCACAAAAGAGCAACTGCCCAGCAGGAAATGTCCCAGCGACCTTCAGGTCATTCATTTAGTGGGGCTTTTAAACTGGCAGAAGCTTAACGGCTGGGCCCTTTCTGTCCTCTGCCTGAGAAGATTGTGTTAATGATCAGCTTCAGTCTTCTTTAATGTCATTTTTGTAGTATTACCCAATTGGATATTACTTGAATGAGACCAGAAGAAAAAACATTTTGTTTGGGCATCATCATATTATTTTCTGTTGGGATGACCCATTAACCAATATTGAAATACAAACTACTCAAAGGAGAAATGGGTGTCTATAACTACCAATATTTCCCCAGATTTAAATCAGATCACCCACAATTCTGTGTTTAATACAAAACTGTGTACTAAGGTAAATGTGTGACAAATTAACCCCACTCCTACTCCAATGGCAAGTGTGTAGACGTCATCTTAAGCACCAAGACTGATTTGCATTGTTATTTTTAAAAATGAACACACCTTTTTCTTAGACCATCTGCTGATACATACCATTGACCTCAAAAAAACACAAATTCAAGTAATATTGAAATGCCAGATGAAATTCGGATCAAAGTCAAATGAAACAAATATTGAAACTAAATCAATTTTCTAAATTTTTGTAAACTTGTATAATGACCTAACACAATCCTAACATACTTTGTCAGTACTGAGAAGACATCCTAAACTATAAACTTTAAAAAAAAAAAGTTTTATAATATAATATACATTATTATAATATATGTATGTCAACAGGTGCCAGAAAAATAAAAATAAGCAAAAATGTCAATGGTACTGGATTCCAGAGATGCCTTTCGTATTGTCTATCACACCTCTAAAATTAGACAAGTTAACATACAAAGAATGGGTTTAAAAAAAAAAAAAGATATTGAAAAAAACCACACGTGAAAGCTTCAAAGTGTTTTAATAGCTTAACGCAATACATATTAAATTAACTTAAATTAATAGCAAGCAGGTTTAAAAACTTTGGTATGGGGACAATGAAAATGTTACAAAAGTTAAAAGCACAGATGACAAAAGCACCCACAAAATAAATATATTTATAATAAACACTTATAAATATGTTGCCTATATGAGAAGTACTTCTGTTACCGACGAAAAAGAAAAGTCTGATACATTTCTGTTAGACTGATATACCGTTTGATTCTCCAAGGCTCATTGAAATAAACACGTTTAGCCCCACACATTCTTAAAAATAACTTCAGTGAGAGCATACAACACAACTACATAAAAACTGAACTTTAAAATAAAAGCAGCTGTTGCATTTCAAATAGCAACTACTGAAACGTTTTTATTTTTTTTCCTCAAGGAAATCGTTGTCACAGCTCTTCCTCGATTTTCATATCAGGCACCATCTGATCCGACGTCTCCTTGTTATTTGCACCGAGTCCAAAACGTGGTTCAGAGACGTCAGTTGAAAACCAGGGATGGTCCAAGATTTCCCGAGACGTGAGGCGCTCTCCTGGCTCCTGTCGGAGGATGCTGCAGAGGAGGCATTTGGCCTTGGGGGTCACAGTATCGGGAATGCAGAATTGCCCCTGGCTGATCTTGCTGAAGAGAGAACAGGGTTCTGCGCCTTGAAACGGGTAGCGTCCAACCAAGATTCTGTACAGCATGACACCCAGGCTCCACACGTCTGCTGCCTTTCCTGAGTATCTCCCACTCGTGTTGAGGGCCTCTGGGCTCACGTAGGCAGGGCAGCCACACTTGTCTGAGAGGGAGTCATCCTCTCCATCCAGGATGTGTGCATCTTCCAAGCTCTCCAGCTTAATCAAATTCCTTGACAAGAATTAAAACATCCTACATTCACACACAGTAATGCTGGCAGTCCAAACAAGCAAACACTAACCAGAGTAGACAATAAAAACAAACATAGTCTACCTATCTTAGGCAATGACCTGGAAGACCAGGAGTAAAATGACCTAATTCATATTGATAGATCCTAATGCTCCATCTTAACCATTAGTTCCTCGAATCCTATACGCATTTTATCGATATATTACAAATGAACAAAGAACAACGATAATCCCAAATTAACAATTACCAGGGTCAAATATACTTTGCTTTAACTTACCTTTCCTTGTTCTTAAATACAAATTTCCGCAGCTTGAGGTCTCTGAGGACTAGTCCGTTGTCGTGGCAGTGTGCAACCGCGGATGCCATCTGATAGAACAGTTTGGCAGCCTCGTCTTCATTCAGTCTTTTACACGAGCGCAAAAACGAGTACGTATCTCCATAGCTCGTCTCAAAGAACACATAGGCCCCGGTGTCTCCAAGAATAATTTCAACAATATGGTTCAGATTTTTGTGTGCAGAAAGGCTAAAATAGGCAACCAACGATTCCCGGTATCGCGTGATTTCGAACACCTAAATGAATGGAGGAGAATGCAAAGTTAACAAAAGCTTGGGGATAGAGGAATAAAAAATGCTTACCTAATGTTCTACTACTCTTTAAACGATAAAACAATTAAATAATAATCAATCCTTTATGCATAACCAAAACGAAATGTTGTAGTGATAATTGCAACCTCTCTCCCACAGAACAGAATAGTATCGGCACCTGATTACAACTATTCGACTTGCAGAAAATCGAGAGCACGCCACTAAGACAAGCAGAAAAACAATTAGCCTACACTGTTGATATTTTGACAACTATTTAAAATTGTCATCCTTTTTGCATTTCCTGACTGTGCATGATTATCTAACAGTAGATACAAATTGATGCAAAACCCCTTCAGTACAAATCCTAGTAAGCTAATTAAGTCTTCAAACGTCTCTATCAAACAGGAACAATGGCATAGGGAACTCCACACTTCTTCACGTTATTGAATGCGCGTGTGTTATAACATGTGACGCTTTGTTCACCTTTATATATTTTTAATCAGTTATATTACTATTTTTGGATTTCGAATCCTGCTCAATTCGTTTTTCATTTATACCAAGCTACTATATCTCGAGACCTGTGGTTAAAGCCTGCTTTAATGGCAACTACTATAATTTTTTTTAAAGCTAATCGATCGATACTTTTAACACAACAGTCAATTAATTTTTTTTCTAACAAGACCAGGCATCGGATGTAGGTAGTTATTACACGACACATCTACCCTACGCGTTACAAGTTCCCCTGACAAATTTTCCATTTGTCCTTAAATATATATATGGTAACTTTGCGGAGCTTAACATGAAAGCGTACCTTACAAATGAGCTCTTCTCCATTATGCAAGTTAGCAGCTCTGAAAACGTGTTCTCCGTCGAGTTGCTCCAGTAGTAGGTATTTCCCAATGCAAGCAATGCAGTGCGAAGAATTTGGATTTTCTAGGGGAATCGGAGATGCCAGATTGTGTCTTAAACTTTGAATCGATGCGCTAGTCCTCGAATAATGCTCGTCGAAACCTTGGGTTTTATGGTTCGTTCTCCGGTAACGCGTTGTGTGTAAGGGATTTGATCTTTGCGTGTTCATTAGCGGTCGAAGATAAATCCAAATTTACATGCAAACCCTGTTACAAAATTAGCCTTAGCGTGAAAATATTCTAGTTAGCAAGGCTTAGTTGCTATTTAACAAATTTCAGCGTTCTAAACTCGTAGTGTAAAACCGGCTTTCCTCGGTTCTTTCCCTTATCAGCTAGTCAAAGGGCCAGCTATTGGTTCGCGATTTAATCCGTACTACAGCCTCAACGTCTAACATTAACCGGTAACTTCAAAAAATGCAAATTTCTAAACTCGTACTGCGACAACCAGACCTTCTAGAATCTAACTGACACGTAGGTTCCAGGTTTTGCATAGAAAACCCTAAATTGTTCTTCAGAAGAATAAAAACAGACAGTTATCATAGTAAATGTGTGTACTGTAGGGCGTGGGAGTGTAAGAATCCTCAATTGTGAACAACTCAATGGGGGGCAGTAAATATTTATAATTGTTAGAATTCTTGTAACTCAATACTAAGACATGCTTTATTTGAAATTGACTAATTTGCGAATTGCTAACATAGAATTAATTAGTACATGGAATGCAGTCCCACGAAAAAAAATAATGGAGCTGGATGGAGGACACTGGCCATATTGCCCATTTGCAATAGGAGTTTAAATTATCTGTCATTTGGGAAGATTAAAACAAAAACAACACACCTAAATATTTTTTTTCTTCCTTAGACACACATCTACCTACACATAAAAACATTGAGTAATTATTTTTTAAATTTACTTTACTAATCGCTTACAAGAAATTCTCCGAAACATTGATCCATTTTCTCAGAATAGTTAAAAACTCGTGACCGAGGTAGCGAATACCACCAAATTCCCAGTCTGTAGAGATCGTAAATTGTTTAAATGTGTTTAGAGTTTTGCAAAATAGTCCAATGATGTTTGATCAACAATAAAGTAATACTAGTTTTAATGTATAAACAATTAAGAGAAACGGAATTAGATGCATGGACACTCCGGTACGGTTGGTGGCAGTAATGCGGAAAATTTGAGATCAACACTGCCATTACAACACAGAAGAAGCGAATCGCGCCTTGTACAAAAAAAAAAAAAAAAAGATAAATTGACATATACCTCCTAGGAAATTTTGAGGTAGGAATCTGTTGACTAAATCTTTCGTGAATCCAAACAACCAAGATTGGAATTTATTAACGTTTGCTTTTACTGGCATATTCGACTAATGTCGTTTTTAAAGGGCTCGGAACCAATTTTTTTCGTCGTTATTAATTATTTGACATGTAGATGTTGTTTATTGATAATTGAATTCGGTGTATTAGTATAAAAACAACACCACTCTCAGCAGAAATCGTTGCGTTGGTAATCTATGAATAGTACACAATTTTGAATGCAGTTTATTTGATTATTTATATAGCTTGCTAACACGACTATGAATTTAATGAACTTTTAGCTATTTACACAAGTTTGTCAAAATGATTATTTATAGGTTCTGTCCTCTCTTGCTCTCATCTCAGGAACTTATGTAGAAGAAAGGGATGAGTGGAGATGGCCGGGGGACCCGTTTTGGGGGTGGACAACCCCAAGGGAAATGGAGAGGCTCAGGGAGTTGGAGGAGTGGAGGCTGGAGGGGTGGCAGCGGTGGTAATTGGAGAGGGAGAGGGAGAGTTGGAGGCTGGAGGAGTGGCAGTGGTGGAAACTGGGGAAGTGGAAGTGGTAGTGCCTGGAGGGGAAGATCTTGGAGAGGAGGGCATGTCAATAGTGGACAGAACGCTATAGAACGAGGTGAGCCCATTGACACTTTTTTTATGCTGCGTTGGTTCATAATTGCGTTGCATCAACATGGGAAATTGAAATGAGGGAGGGGCTTTGCTAATCTCTAAAATGTAATTGTCATATTTTAGCATTACTGTCAAATTAGATGGGAGATTGTGGGAGCTTCTGCCCCAATATTAAAGCAGTTATGCAACTAAATACATATGGTTTGTAAAATTAATCTTTAAGGTTTTGGATCACAGCAGCCTCAATTGTTGCAAACAACCCTGGTCCCAACGTGTCAGTACAGAGGATGGGGACTCTATTTTTCTGAAGGTACAGTATTGGGAAGAGTTTTGGTATTTTTTGTGTGTGCTGTTCCGTGTTGGCTAAGTTATTCTTAATAGACATTTGGGGCGGGGGGAGGGGTTAAACCTACATTAACACATTCAGGAAGTAACCCAACATTTTAGGTTACTAATTATAGTATGATTATAATATGACAATATGAAATATATTACGTGTGGGTCATTGATGCGATGGTTTGAATAATACTGATCATAATCAAACAGTTTAAGTAGCCCTAACAAGTGAGGTTTTTTAGGTATTTATGTTGTTTATTTTTTACCAGGTTTCACTGAATGTTCTCCATATGTCCAAAAGATCCAGGCATTTGAGGCTTATTTCACATCCCGAATTGACCTGTATGACAAAGTATGAGAATTATTTATAATTTGACAAGCAGCAATTTTTTGTGTTCTTCTGTCAGAAAATCTAACTTTTAATTAGTCGGAGAGTCTTTCTTTACAAATGATTCTGCACTTAATTAAATACGCCTGCATTCCAGAAACCAACCTTTGTCAATGCAAAAATGGTCTAGTAAACTGATTACTTTTGAGAGATACATTTAATTTGAGATGTTTTACTTTGACTTGTCATGTTCTCAGATGCACCTGCACCCAGTTGTCTATCTGTGTCAATAAAATAGAATCTATATCTAGGTTTGTATGTTTGTCACTGAAGTACAGTCACCAGTCTGGTTTGGCTTTTCACCAGGATGAAATTGAACGGAAAGGCAGTATCTTGGTGGACTATAAAGACCTCCTTCAGGACAAACATCTGGGCAAGGCCTTGCCCGGTCTAGCAACCGAGCTCAAAGACATGCCTGAAAAGATACTGGACTGTCTGGGTTTGGCCATTCACCAGGTAATGCGACTTCATCTTAGACTGCGTTTCCAGATCCACAGAAAGGACCTGGCAGTACGAGCCTTATCAAGATCTTTTTTTTTTGGTATTTATTATATTCCTTTCGGGCTGATTTAGGTATTGACGGTGGATCTTGAGAGACATGCGGCAGAACTGCAGGCACAGGAAGGGCTGGCTAGTGGGGAAACGCCCGTCATAAATATCCCGTACATCAATGCCAGGTAACAAATCGGGGGGGGTCTTAGCCTTAAAGGTATCGCGCTAAAAATATTGTGTTCTTTGTTGTGTATTGAACGATAACAACAACAACAGAAGGAAATTAAGCTTTAAACCAGCACAGGTTTGACGAAGTGACCAAATTCTTGAAATGACCAGATTCTTGTTCCTGTTGCGTACAGTTAACAGTCAGGCTTGGGACATATTGTATTTTTCTATATGTAGGGTGTCTTTGTGACATGGAAACGCTTGTGAAAATCGCTTTATAAAAATAAATTTGATTGATTGATTGGTTAATTTTTATGGGTTAAAAAGCTGATGTGTTTGCAGAGTGTACAACTTTGAGCCACTAACACCACTGAAGATGCTGAGAGCGAACCTCTATGGAAAATATGTGGTGCTCAGGGGTACAGTTGTGAGGGTCAGCAACATTAAACCCATCTGCATCAAAATGGCCTTTGTCTGCAACAACTGCGGTGACACGCAGAGCCTTCACCTGCAGGACGGAAAGTTTACTACCCCAAACAAGGTATGGTGATGGTCTACATCTGTTGTGTAGCCTCCGTAATCTCACTATATATTCTTTTTTTTAAGTTTTGGAGGAATGTTCCTTGAGTGGAACTGAGTGGAATCGTTTTTAGATGATGCTGTTTAACAGAAGCACTAAATGGTAATATTTTTTTAACTCTTTTAAGTTGGCCTTCATAAAGGCGGTCCTTTGCGCCTAACAATTCAAATGTAGTAGTTTGTCTGTAGTTTCTACTGCTGAAGTGTGCGGCAATCTAATAAATGACTATTTTACAACTCTCACCATGGACCAGTATTGAATGTTGGTGCTAGCCAGTTGAAAGGTTTTCCTCTGTGTTGTTTTGTGAGGAAATATGCATTTTAAAACTTGAATGGTAAACGTAATTTCATTGTTAATCGTTTTGTTTTCAGCATGCATTTTCATTGTGTGACGTTCGCTGTTGAATCGACCGCGTGTTCTGCATTCGTTTTTAAATGTTACTTTTCTCCCCAGTGTTTGCAGTCTGAATGTCGCAGTCGTTCCTTTACACCAAACAGAAGTTCGCCTCTGACCGTAACTGTGGATTGGCAGAATATAAAGTAGGCCTCACTAGCAAAGACTTTGCTCAGCCAGCCATTTTGAATGAATTCTGATACTTGATGTGTGCGTTGTTAAAGGGACGCTTAACTCCCAAAATAACCGTCGATGGTGTTGTAATTAAAACAACACCAGGGTTCAGGAGCAGATGTCCGATGACCACAGCGAAGCGGGTCGAATCCCTCGGACCATCGAGTGCGAGCTCACCCAGGACCTGGTGGACAGCTGTGTCCCAGGAGACGTGGTCACCATCACTGGGGTTGTTAAGGTGTCCAACGAAGAAGGTCTGCTGCCTCTGCATCCTATCACTAATCAGTCTACCAATTTAATGTGATGAAAATATGTTCAAATATCAGAACCTATATTTTAACTTGATTTAACTTTGTTTCCATTTAAATTCCAAATATTTTATTGATATTAGTGGATTAGAATATAGACAAATGTAAAGGTGGTCGTAACGGAAGATCCAGCTGTCTTTAGTTCTGTCTTCAGCAAATACAGGGAAAGCCCAGGTAGCCAACATACAGACAGGACCTGTAACTGTAATCTTCTATCTAGTCTAACCCTCCTCTGTAACCTGGTCATCTCATACTGCTAGCCTACTGTAAAGAAGATAACTGCATCCAGAGTGACCCTCCTTATGCTTATAGGATGGCATTTTTGTTACGTACTTTTATGTTGGTGCAATGGGCAGCAGTAAAGTATTATTTTCCTAATTATATGTCTTTGATCGCGAGACCAGTGGTGGATTCTGATACTGCTCTCATTTTGCTTTGCCTCAAGGTACTGGACGAATAAAGAAGGACAAGTGCATGTTTCTGCTCTTCATCAAAGCCAACTCAGTCAGTAACTCCAAAGGGCAGAAATCCAAGGAGTGCCAGGGAGCCTCGGTGGAGTTTTCTCTGAAAGACCTCTACGCCGTTCAGGAGATACAAGCGCAGGAGGAGCTGCTGAAATTAATCGTCAAGTGAGAACGGGTTCTGTAGAGCCGAGCTTTAATACTTGCTGTCGTCTGAATATTTTGCCATCTTCACTTGGATTTTAAATCGGTTCAATTTACATATGATGAAGAAAGGGCATATTTTGTCTTTGTTATGTTTGGTGAAAAACGTACCACTTATTGAAGTCTCAGCAAACCGTTGCACAGCCTACATTTTACGATTTTGTGGTGTTTTTTCGTGTTGTTTGCAGTTCGCTTTGTCCTGCTATCTATGGGCATTTGGTAAGTATAGCTTTATTTTTTTGCATGGATGGAATGCACATATGTTTGTGATGTGTTTTTATTTTTTATTTGATATTAAATGCCCAGATGGAAGACAAACACCTGTGTCATTTTCTGTAGCTGGTAAAGGCAGGGTTGGTGTTGACTCTCTTCGGGGGCTGTCAGAAATATGTGGACGATAAGAACCGAATCCCCATCAGAGGAGACCCTCATATACTCATCGTAGGAGACCCAGGTTTAGGCAAGAGTCAGATGCTTCAGGTAGGTTTAATAAGGCGGTAACTACCTTAGGTTGTAAATGAGAAATGGCGGTTAGTTATTGAGGTGTTTTCTGTGTTATATCTACTGTACCTCCCTGCCAAGCACGCTCCTTTCCATGATGTCTGCATCACAGTGGAAGGCACCACAGCCTCATCAAGCCGTACAGTCAAGATTCTGGGTGTCACCCTGGACCACGACCTGTCCTTCAAGGATCACGTAGCTTCAGTGTCTCGATGCTGCAGATTAATTCTTAGCAACATTTGGTGTATTTGTAGCAGATGCTGGGTCTTTAGGTCGGAGCATGCACAGCAAACGACACTCCCCAGTGTTCCTTCCGGTGCAAAAATTCCTGCTGAAAGCATTCTCCGTGTATTTTGCTCCTTTTAGGCGGTTTGCAACGTTGCCCCTCGTGGTATCTATGTTTGCGGAAACACAACCACCACATCTGGACTGACAGTCACTCTATCCCGGGACAGTGGGTCGGGAGACTATGCTTTGGAAGCAGGTGCATTAGTATTGGGGGATCAAGGTATTTACGTTAAAACTGCATTAAACTATGCAATTATCAACATATTTTCCTGATCCTATACAGAAGTAGAGGATACCTGTTATATTCTGCAAAAACTGTACTTTATCTTTATTGTTGTCTTTATTATATGGCATTAGGAATATTAAGCCTGACGTGTGCGTGGAGGTTCATACTCTCTGCTTCTGTCCCAGGCATCTGCTGCATTGACGAGTTTGATAAGATGGGCAGTCAGCACCAGGCCCTGCTGGAGGCCATGGAGCAGCAGAGCATCAGCCTGGCCAAGGCTGGCATCGTGTGCTCCCTTCCAGCCCGCACCTCCATCGTCGCGGCAGCCAACCCTGTAGGGGGCCACTACAACAAAGCCAAGACTGTCTCGGAGAACCTCAAGTACGGCACGACTGAGATCTAATCTCCCTTCTAATGTGCAACAACGGGGAGGAACATTTTACATTTCATATTATTACATAATTAAAGCATGCATAAACAGACATAAAACATTGGGGATTAGGGAACTGCGCCGGTAAAAGGCCAGCTGGCCATTACAGCAGGTCTTTTTGAAATTGGAAAGGTTTATTACATTGAATAACCTTGCTGTGTTATCTGGACAGATTTATATGGATATTACTGACTCCAGTCTTGGTTTTTTCAGATCGTTTTAGTCGTAGTTGAACAGAGATAAAGGGTTATAAGTGAAACAGTTATCTATTCTTTAGCCTTTCATTATTTACAGATTTATATATTAACAAGGATGTGCATAGAATGGACATGTACATGTTGACCCCGTCATAAGGATTAGAAAGACTAGAATGTTTTATAGGACTGTTGGTAGAATGCCAGTAATATATTGGTTTCCCACATTCATGTTGGCATGATGTTCCTATGTTGTACTGAATATCATCTGAATACACGATGATACTGTGCTGCTTGTTGTATACAGGATGGGGAGTGCCCTTCTGTCCAGGTTTGACTTGGTGTTCATTTTGCTGGATACCCCAAATGAGGACCACGACCATATGCTATCTGAGCATGTCATGGCCATGCGTTCTGGGAAGAAAGGGTTCCAGACCAGTATCACCAGGAGTGGCAGCCAGGAGTCCAACATCTCATTGCTGGAGATGGTCTCGGACAAGTCTTTAGCTGAGAGGCTAAAGGTGACTTTTTTTCCCCCCAATTTCAAGCACAGCATTTGGTTATTATTATTAAGGGTTATCCTTTTCATATTGACATATGGTTTTTTGAGGCCATTTCATTTTAATGGGATATCAGTTCCTAATCCCTAATCATCATTCATAGGTCCTCCCTGGAGAGACCTTGGATCTGATCCCTCACCAACTGCTAAGGAAGTACGTGGGCTACGCCAGGCACTATGTCCACCCCAAGTTGTCTGCAGAAGCTGCGCAGGTGCTACAGGAGTTCTACCTGGAGCTGCGCAAACAGAACCAGACTGCAGACAGCACGCCCATTACCACGCGCCAGCTGGAATCACTCATACGGCTCACTGAGGTATATATATTGGAAGAGAGTATACTACAAATATGTTATTATTTGTTCTTACCTCTTAAAACCCATTTCCCTGGGGGGAAAAAAAAAAAAAACACTGTTAAATATAACCAAAACATGGTTCAACCGAATTGAAATTGTTTCCAATCTCTTATTATTGGATGCAATTGACATTGTGTGTGTGTGTGTGTGTGTGTGTGTGTGTGTGTGTGTGTGTGTGTGTGTGTGTGTGTGTGTGTGTGTGTGT
>JAOYSI010072805.1:0-20906 GCA_025775065.1 Hiodon alosoides | reverse complement strand
CCCCCCCCCCCCCCCCCCCCCCCCCCCCCCCCCCCCCCCCCCCCCCCCCCCCCCCCCCCCACCCGCATGATCAGGACAAGCACTCCCAGTCAGTCTGCAGACAGGCCACATCCAGAAGGTTTTGGCCTTGTGTGCGTGTGCTTCTGTTAGGGTTTACACTTACTACCAAAAACCAGAGCCTGCTCAAAGTACGTATCTTAGATTTTTCACCATCTAGAGCAATCTGTATTTATTAAGTGGCCTTAAACCGATCAAGCATTATTAGCTATTAGGTTGATCAAAGAGGATCCTGCACTAGAAACAGGAGTATCTCTTCTTCGTGTAGCTAAATGCATTCTTTGCATTCACATTACATTCTCCCAGCATTGATGAAGAACTTGTAACAATGCAATCGCAATGCTACAATGTTGTAAGAACATTATTTCTGCACATAGGGGAACGATGCCAGAGAAATAGACAGTATTTGTATTTTAACACTTGCAAAAGCATATTCATCTTGTGTCTGAAGTCGATAGATATAAGGGGATATAAAAGACGCATTTCCATTGAATGCAAATAAAATCTAAAACCTGGAAGCCGTACGTCAAAAATGTTTATAAATGGAGTGTCCTCTTTACCTTGCAAATTTTAAGACTTCTGACATGTTGAACCTCTTGCGGCCTCTTGTCAGTTTGGTGGGTTAGCCAACATGCATGACGCATTTGCACATGGCTTCTCAAAACCGTACCACTTGGTAACACATGTGAATCTACAGTACCGTTTTCTGCAATGTCTGCAGTATGGAAAACAGAGGCAGGGCAGTATTGATAACCTTATGCTGTCATTCATCGTGCTCCACCTATTTTGGCTGATTTACTTCCAATACTAGGCCTTGAGGGGTAGTGGAGAACAGTTTAATATGCATTTTATGATACCGGCTTAGTGTTGACAGAGGATTAAATAAGACGTTTGTATTACAAAAATAAAATGACAGCAGGATAAATAAGTGTGATATTAAAATAACCTTAAAAGAACCAATATTGACAATATAAGAGGATATGAATGTTTTTTCTCAGTATATAAAAAAAAAATCCTTTGTACCTCTTCCAGTTAAAGCCAAGCTACGTAAGGTAGACTCCGTGATGGCTGCTCTTTCAGTTCCTTCCAGCTGGTCCCGTTTCCCGTTTCACATAAACCTCTGAATCAACAAGGCGATGAGAGGAGGCTCATCACACATCTTCTCCATCAGTACAGCCGCCCCAAGTGGCCCGGGTGCAAGGTGGAGTGGACAGACGCAGGTGAGGTGGGATGAGGGAGAGAGATGGGGGCTGAGGGGGTCTAGGTGAGAGAACAATACTCTCCCGAGGAACACCTAGCCCCGTAGGTAAATGCAGATCCATCAGGGGCCGTACGGCCCCCTGTCCAGCCCTGAACACTCCCCGTTCACGGCATGGGGACACCCTGAGAAGGAGATCGTAAAGGGGAGAGGGGTTACCTAACACAGTGCCTCCGTTTGGTCTTCCACTCTAGACTATACATCTTAATAAGATTTCTTAATTATATACATGCAATATTACTTATATTGAAATTCTTTAATTTCAACAGTGTTAAATCGCTTTCCCTTCTTCGATCTCTCATTTTCTCCCTCATTCTCAGTTGCCAAGAATTCCCTCACATTTCCTTTTTCTCCCTCTCCCTACCCTTCCTTTTTCTATCTGGAATGTGTGTCTCTCAGTTGACCATGCGAGTGTGATGGAGTCTCTCTAAGACCTGTGGTTACTTCTTCTCTCCTTGGGCTTCGGTGAACATCTGGCTGAACTTGCGGAGCTGCTCGCTGGCTGAGAGCGATTCCTCCTGCAAGCGCTGATTGTTTTCCCGCAGGTTAGCCATCTCGGCCAGCAGGGCCACCTTGTCCTGTTTCTCCTGAAAGGAGCCACACAAGCACGTCATCTCATCGCTCTACAATGTTCGCTCTGTCTGGTGCTGAGAATGGGCCCAAGACACTCACCTTCTCCAGGTCGTTGTTGAGCTGCTTCAGCATGACCTCCAAGTGGTACAGTCGTCCAGACAGTTCGCCGGGGTTCTCATCACTGTAATACAAAGGAACAGACAATCATGTTAGTGTGGACAACAAATCCCTGGAAACACCCCTGGAGTACAAAACCAATGTTTCAGGGATAAACTCATCCGCTGGGTTATTTTTGGGAATGTGAGTATACACTGTGGGCTACTAGCCAGCCTGGCGAGTGTGATTGTAAACTTCATAAACAGTCAAGGGAGTGTTGGAAGTACGATTACTCTACGTAGACAGACCAGAATATACTTGCCTTTGTGAAATAACTAGTAGTTTAACATCTATATAGTAACGTCACACACAGAGATCCGATACCTGCTAAAGGTGGGGGTGGTGCGGGGAGTCTGGGGGGTGTGAAAGTGGACCGGACTGACAGCCAGCCGCAGATCTTCAACCCCAACATGGGGTTCGCTGAGAGAGAAGAGAGACACGGCCCTCTGCACTGTAATACACAGACAGAGCACATCATCATGGTTATCATCACCAAGCTCACACAAACATACAAAGCACTGGGTAGTCAGAGGAGAGAAGTTTCAATCTCCCAAGAGTGTCCTGGTGACTGAACTGAGCGCTAAAAATGGGCCTTCACATCCCCCAGACACAGACCCTCACTGCAGGAGTGTGTCAACCACGCACACACCACCAGAATGTCAAAATAAAAGGCGTTTCAATCTGAACATATGGATAGGAAGATGAACCTAGGGCCTGAACATGGCAACTACTTAGCATAACATCTTTTTACCTAGTTAAAGTTTCATCTCCAATTCCATCAGTAGTGCTTAGTGCTATCGACCCAAAAATATTTTTTTGACAGTACTTATCTAAACCGCGTGTGTGTGTGTATAGTAATGAAGTGCGAGGCACTGTGGTCGAGGGCCAGTATTTTGGGCGGACTTTGCGCAGCCTCTACCCATTTTAAAGTAATGTAGTCCTGTTGGCCTGGCGCAGTGGAACTACAATTCCCAGGAAGCGTGGGACAGACAGGCTGCCATTTTAGCCATATTGTCCCATTTAATCTAAAAATTCCTGGAAGTTTGAGTTTTCTTTTATGCTAGAGGACAGTGTAAAAGATCCGGAGGGAATTACAAACCTAACAAACATTGCCAGAGCTGTCACACTGGTGGAGAATGCGGCCAACATTAATTTGTCTGTGCATACAAGAAAAACTTCCAGGAATTAAGTTGGTACCTGTGTGTTTATTATTTACAGTGCTTCAAACAAAATAAAAACATTCAAGATAAACAAACAAAAGCCTAACTCCTTTATAGAGTGCTAACTACACAAGTATCCCAAACTAACTGGCCGGGCAGCTAAGCGGCTTACCAGCTCAAAACATCAGGACTTTAAAGTCCCACCTTTCACAAACAATTCTTCTCACTCTCCTCAACCAACTGGTTGAGCCTGCCCTTTTTTTTAAAAGGCTGCCAATTGGTTTAATTGAAGGCAGTTGTTCAATCAATTACCCAATTAATTAATTTATCTAAAATGGCTGTCCATTTGTCCCACGCCTCCTGGGAATTGTAGTCCTACTGCACCAGGCCAAAATATTGCCTTATAACAAAATCGAAAATGGAAACCAGCATTTGAGTGTCTCCCCATTTCTGGTCGGTGTCTATGAATTGCAATAAGACAGGCAATTAGGTTTTCGGCTTTGATGACAAGATTCGTTCTATGAATGAGTTATGAATAAGCATATAGACCAGCCACCACTATAAAGACATTTGTAGCCTCTTCAAGTAAATCGTGCTAAAAGTTGTATCACCTACGTTTGATTCATCCCTTATTACACATACCACTATTTAACTGTGTTCTCTTGGTCGTGATTCAAATTAATAATGCAAACTCTACATCTTGTCACAATTTAATATGCAATTCAATACCCTACATAAGTGATAGTTAATGAGTAAAAGAACAGGTAAGGCAAAAAACAGTTTAGTGAACATCTCACAATGTAAACTAATTAAGAGTATGCAAAGAAGTCTTTTTTTTTTTTTTTTTTTTTAAGACTAAAAGGAAGGTTTCTAATAAAAACATACATGCCACTCATAGTGCAAACAATTCCATTCTTTAAATTCCTTTTGACAGATCTGCATGGGTTACAGGTTAACTATTGAGAATCCTTAATCACAACTTCAAACTCCGCCGTCTTTCCCCCCTCACCCTCATAGGCCTTGGCAGCATTGACCAGGCTGGACCACTCCAGGCCACAGGCGGTATCCGGCAGAGGCATGAGCCCTGGGTCCAGACGACGAAGGGGGGGCACCTTGTCCCGCACTTCTGTCAGCGAGAGCTCAGAGGCCGAGAGGGGCACTGGAAAAAGGGGTGACAGAGGGAGGTGTGGGAACTTAATTATTTTAATTACCTGCCAAGTGGACCAATCAAAGAGTAAGGCGGACAAACACCCAAAGGGATTGACCTAGAAGAGGACAGAGCCCGGGACAGGGAAATAGTCTTACCCTTCTTACTGGGCAACAGGGAGCCATGGGCGTGTCGACGGGTGGGCAGTGTGCAGGAGAAGAGCAGGTCATTGGGTGGGGCTGGGGCGTCGAACATGGGGGCGTTGGCAAAGTTGGCCTCACGCCGCCCACTGCACAGGCTCTCGTCTGAGAAGGTGCGCTGGAGGGTCCGTCGGGGGGACTGGAGGAACAGAAAAAGGGCCACCGGAGTAACAGGGTTTAGGAACCACATTGCACCCTCCTTCCAGGTTCAGACGGAAAAAGACCACTTTTTTTACACAGGTGAAAATATGTACAGGTGGTTGTGTGTGTGCATGTGTGTCTCCTTTTAAATACGAAATATGAAGCAAAACTAAATTGGTTATTTTCCTTTAAGAACCTACAAGCAGAATTACGAGCAGTTACAACAAATAACCCCAGAGCGCTTGGTGTCATGTGACAATCCCCTTATAAAATGCAGTTGCCACGACAGCGTCGGCCATGTCAGAGCAGAGCTACTAAAGCCGAGTACCTATTAAGAAGTAACACTACCTGTGCTTTTTGTTCTGTTCAAGTTTTGCACAACCCTGTAACAAAAAGCTGTATCGTGTTTCACTTTTAGTAGTAGCGCTTGCGTTTGTGCTAACTTACCTGCACAGCTCTGTGCTGTGAATCAGCAACTCACGTCATTCTTCCTCAGGTCTAGCACACTCGTTTTGAATCATTAGTCTTTCAGTTTTAAAATGTCAGTTTAACCGTTTGTCCTAGTACTAGTGTTTCTACCTGCCGCAGAGCAAGAGGTCGAGCTAGTCGCGGTTTCCAGGCCAGGACAGAACGGACATGCTTGTGAGCATCCTCCAACAGCAACAGACCTCCATCAAGAATCTGGAAAGACTATTTAAGCAGCGCCGGCTGTCCAGACCCTGACCGTACAGGTGGCATTCCAGCCTGGCGGCATAAAAAGGATTCGGGAGTCAGGAGGAGACCAGCGCTTCCGAGTTGGCAGACTCGGAGGTGGCTGAAACGATGCTCTCCTTTCTTCCATCCAAACTCACAGAGAGAGCAACGGAGGAGTTGGCCTGGCGTAGCGAGCCACCATATTGTGTTAGTCAGACTCATCATGTGGAGTACTAAATGGAGTTTAGGACAGCACCAAATGGAGACTCATTTGGGACAAATTCGGGAGGGCACAGTATGATCGGTATACCTCCCAAGACTTCGTACTCCTCTCTGGTTCTCTATAAAAGGAGATGGCGAGTGAGTGGGCGTAGATTCTGCTCGTCGCGTTCCCTCCAAAACCCTTGCTCCTGCTATGGCTACAGAAGATCAGGCAGGAACGAGCCACCTTCCTGCTGACAGCACCACGCTGGCTTAGGAGAGCTTGGTTTGTATCCCTGATACAACCTCTGTGGCCCTCCCGGGGAACAGCCTAAATGCCAGGGCCTTCTCAGTCAGGCGCAGGGCACCTTGTGGCACCACAAGCCGTCCAGAACGGCACCTCTTAGGTTGCATGGGACTTCTGAGTGTGACTGACACCCGACAAAACGCTAGGACAGCTTCCAGTCATTCCTAGTACGAGTACAAGTGGGGTGTGTTTCAGGAGTGTTGTGTGGTATGTCATGAGAATACCATCAATTTTCAATTTGGATAAATAAATAAATCCATCTACATACTACATCTACATCTACTACTACAACTACAACTACTACAGCACCTGTTCCCCGGCAGGGTTAGTACAGTTCACCAGGTTTTATCAGTTTAATCAGAATGTTGTGGACACACACTGCGCCTTGGATTTAGGATGAGAGTGTCAGAGTTGAGAGCCTAGCTTGTTTAGAACCATACAGCTGTTCTCGCGAAAGATGGGGTGAACTCAACCATTAGGGATGGTTAATATTTCAATTTCAGAGAACCGCGGTTAAGATAACCCAACGTTTGTGGGTTATATGTTGTGACGTCTGTGTGGCATATGTATGGCGCATGTCTGTAAATTACAGTAGGACAGTGATCCTCACCATGTCCCTGTGCGGAGGTGTTTCACCAGGGTTGTCCATGATGATAAGCTTTTTCAGGTCGTCCTCGATGGTGCTCTTGTGAGATCGGCGGGGCGAGCGGAGGTCTCTCAGAGACGCACGCAGACGCGGCTGGCCAAACACGTTCTTTGAGTTCGCATCCACCTGCCTGAACAGAGAGCACAGGCTTAACACACTTCTCAAAGCACGAGGCCACTGTTGACATAAGGCAACAGCTGAACACACCTGCACATGATAGCAATCTCTTCATACAAAGGGTATTATATGCAATCTGATTCTCACTCACTTTAATGCCTTAACCCACTAGATAATCAAGATTGTTTTCACACTCCTACATTGAGGCGCAGCGACATACATACTTCTTGCTGCTGTTGCTGTCGGAGCTGCTGGAGGTGCCGGTGTTTGTATTGGGCTCCTCGCGCCGCTTGCTCTTGCTGTAGAGTGACTTCGGCACTGAGCTGGACAGCTGCTGCATGGAGGGCTGGGACCCCCCCAGGGTGGGAGTGAACGTAGAGGCTCGTGCTGGCCGCGATTCGGCTGTTTGGGTCTTGTACCCTTGAGGGGTGTAGCAGGCCCTGCTGAAAGAAAGAAAAACCAACTCGCGCACCTATCAAAAAGAGAACTCACAGCACCCTTTCCAATAATAATAAAAAAAAAACAACAACGCTGATGCGGAACAGCCCCGTGTGGAGTTATCTACTCCGGCAACACAGAGCTCTCTCAGGCACAAGCATCGACTAACGGAATGGCCTACTTTCATCCACCCACCCATCTGTCCACCCAGTCAGCCCATCACTCATCCACACATTCACAAGGTGTGAGGTTCCTGGGTGCACCCTATCCCACCACTGCTTGCTTGTCTCTCAGCCCCCCCTTGCACTCTGGAGACCAAGCATCCACTATGGGGATGGGGGACCAGGGATCATCCCAGTTACAGACACAATCTTTTAATCTCCCAACAAGCCCCCCCCCCACTTCTGGCCCGGCAGGGAAAACAGCCACAGGGGCTAAGGGGAGGTGACAACTTGTGCTTTCAGCCCAGGAAAAAGGGTCATAGCTGCCCCCTCACTGGGATTAGAGTGTTCTCGCCACATGGGGCCTGCTGTGGGTCACTGAGGGGCTAATGAAGGGGAGGAGGGGAATGTACACAAACTGGCTCATTCTCACACAAACATAAACATACTCTCTCTCAAACAAACGCGCGCACACACACACAACCTCTTTCATATCACATACTGACATACCCTCTCTCCCATAAACACACACACACACACACACACAAAGAGTGATTCTCACACACATAGACACAGGCATACACACGCACACAATTGCTTTCCTATCAGACAAATGTTCTCCCTCCCAGACATATTCAGAAACACACAGCACAAGTACACAGGGTTTTCTATCCGGTTATTCAGACATTCATTTGAGCCCAAGGTACGAAACTCACCTGGGTTTGAAGGGGTCATTGCTGGTTCCTGGCGGGGGGAAGGTGCGTGTTCGGTAGCTCTTGCTGTGGTTGTTGGGGGCTGGGATGGCAGGGGAAGACTCTCTCCGGCGGCCCTCCCCGCCACGGCCACTCAGCTCCTGGAGGCCGCTGTAGGTGGCCGAGTTGTGCAGGGGCTTGTGTGGGGGCCCGCGCCCCAGCTTGGCATTGGGGCTGGGGGTGTAAAGGGTGGAGGCATCGATGCCACTGTCACTGGAGCCACCCTTGCCCAGTGGTTCCAGGTCGGGCTTACCAGGGTCGCCCAGCCCTCCCGGACCCCCGCAGCCCCCACCCCCATCAAACCAGCGCTCATCACTGTGGCTGCTAGAGGCGTTGCTGGAGAGGGTGTTACTGCTAGAATGACTGGATAACTGAGTGTCACCCTGAAAAACACAGAGAAACACAAATAGCCTTTGCTTCACTTACAGCAGCAAATCTCAGCGACTCATACCTGGAATTACAAGCCTTAAACCCAATGCCTGAAGTAAGTGTGTGTGTGTGTGAGTGTGAGTGTGAGAGAGAGAGAGAGAGAGAGAGCATGCCTGTACGTGTGCTCGCTGGGGTTCACAATGCTCTCACCTTTGGATGTCGGTGGGGCGACTCCATTCCAGGGGTGTCCTGATGGCCCGATCTCTTCTGCGTCCCTCCCCCTGTCCCGGGAGGCGCCCGTGAGGACACCGGCACGTGCCACATGGGCTCTGGGCCACGCAAACAAGCAGGGGAGACAAGAGGGCCCAAGACAAGAGTTGAATGTACAGAATGGCGCGAGGTCCACGTCAAACCCTGCTTCAGTCAGATGTCCTAGACGGAAGAAGCTCAAGGGCTTACTGCAGGAACACACTTTTCTACTCAACAAACCAGATTCACCAGAAAAACAGAAAAGAGCGAGTTATTTAAATATCTAGTCTAATGACATTTCCGTTTTTACATTCTATATAGGTTCTACAGAAAAGGGAAGTGTATAAACCTTTAGCCACAAGAGGGCAGTACTCACCACAATTAAACTATTTTTAAAAACTATTTTTATGACAGGGCAGAGTTTCACCAATTACTGTGTTAACTACCACTGAAAGGTTATCAGATTTCATTCCTAGCTTTGGCTGATACAGCAGAATTAGTCTGACTGAAGTACATATGCAGCCGAGATAAAAGACTACACATAGGACCAGGCCTCATACATTAAGAGACAGGACATTCGAGGGCGGTCTGTAATTACCCGTCTTGTTTCGCTCCATGGTGCTGTCCTGGCTGGTGAATCCAGAAGAGGACTCACCACTTGACGTCACGTCGAGCCCTGAGTGTGGTTCGTAGGCCAGGAATGCACGGGGTGGCGGGCCGTACCTACTGACACAGTCCTCCGTTAGGCACTTGTGCGACCTCTGACAGCGCAGTCGACAGGCACACACAGGATTGACCAGAAAACTCTCTTTGGGATGTGTGGTCAGTGACTCGCCCATGTTTTTTTGTTTTTTTCCCATTCCAGTAACATGGCTTTCAGGCCACGTCCATCCCAACACATCGGCCATTAGTTATTTATAAAAACATAGAGCAAATGCAACCCAGAGTCAGAATGCCATTCTAATTATATCAGATAATTACACAGCTCTCGAGTAGCGGCCCAGTGGTGAGCCAGCTCCGGGGGCGATGAGGGGGGTGTGGGGCCTACATCCTATCGTCCTTCCTATTCTTCATCTGCCCTGTTCTTACCCAACACCTTCACAGGGGTGACGTTATCGCCATGTGTTCACGTCTCAACTGGCAAGCAAATGCAGAGAACCGCTCATCATCTGAAAGCTGCCTATCTGAATGAACAGGGCTGTGTTAATTTGTACAGGTAACAGACTCCTCCTCGTCCTTGTTCTCACACACACACACACACACACACACACACACACACTCACTTGCATGTACACACACACACTTACAGCTACTCATACACTGTGGCCATGGGGATAGTTACACGATGAAGTCCTTGGCAAGCGGGGAGACTGGTCACCACAGTGCCACAACTAAGGCCTTTGGCCCGGGTGGAGTCTACCAACTACGCTGCAGAGTCCTCTGTTGACTTTGGCTATGGGGATGTGCCTTTGAACGGGAATCCATCCACTTATTTAGGCTGTCCTGGCAAGATAGCTGCCTGAGTAAACCAACATAAAACACTCCCACAATTACAGACACACACACTCACTGCCTCTCTCTCTCCCAGACACATCATTATGGAGACAAACCTGTAAAATGAATCAGGTAAAAACTCATTAACTCCCAATCTGCCTGTAAAATAAGGCCCAACAAAGACTGAGGATTGCTCAATAAATAGCCATGAAGATCAATAGTGAGGCTTCAGGCTAATAGCACTTCGGTAATTGACAACCATGACAAAATACTGCTTCCCGCTGCCAACACTACATCTTAGATAGCCCCACCCTCGCACTATTTAGCTATACAGTCAACCAGATCATGTGATTCCTAGGTTGGAGGATTCTGCGAGTGAGAGCGACCTTCCTGCTCTGCTGTATCCTGCTACTGTTTGCTAAAGAGAGAGAACAGGGATTGCTATACGGACACAGGTCGACAGAAAATGTGAGGCACCCCTGTGGTACACAGCATGTCTGTTGTTGAAACAGCCAGGGCTTACAAATCTCCTTGGGGGTATAAAATATCAGACCGGAAATAATGTTTTCTCTTGTGTTTTTCTGCACTTTAACAGTAGTGCTGACCAGCAAAGGGCAAAGGGAACCAGGAGACTTCCACGAGCTGGAGCTCACCAGTTCGAAGCCAGTTCATGTTATACGGCGATTATGACTGGAGGGGAATGGAGAAGGTTGTCTCGAAGGCAACTAAGATTGGAGGACACAGGTCATCCGACCGGGGCGATTCCAAATTATTTACTTTCTTGAAAGAAGAAGAAGAAGAAGAAGAAAGAAAAAGAAGCAGAGATCTAGTACTGCCCAGTGCGGGTTCTGCGAGTGTCACTGAGGAGATGGGAGTGCAGCCAGACATCCATACTGATCATAACGCGGCGTCCGAGAGGCAGAGGTAAGGACATTACAAAGCAGCATAACACCCCAGAAGAATTTAGATGTCTTTAGTGATACATACTCTGATGCATAGGTTAACGCGGGGCACGTTATACAGTGAGCATATTTCAATAAAAAATGTCATGAAAAATTTTAATGCCCTGGGCGCACCAAACTCGCTGGTATGGGCTGTTCTTTCTCACCCTCTCACACGCCCGCAGTGCTGTATGTGTGGGGAGCAGTCTGTACTTGTCCTACTGCACGTGATTCTCTAGTTTTCATTTTTACCCTTTATTTTGTTGAAAGCACGTTTTATCTAGTCAGGCAAGACTGCCCTTGTAAATCAAGCAAAACCACAGACACAACAGAGGTGACTGCCTAGGGGACCGTTGAGAGTGGAGAACAGTCTCTGTGTTCATACCCGCCATGCATTCATCCCCTGCAGCCACCATTGGTGCAGAACAGTCACCGACTCCATCTTTGGCTACCATGTGTTGCTCACAACAACAGTGGACTGGAAAAACTAAATTAAATCAAACCTTCCCAAACATCTCAGATGAACTGAGGAGCAGGATTTTCTTTTAACGGCAACAGCGTACTTATAATCTCACTATACATTTAATTTCCACAAACTCAACCTATTACCCGGTAGATGAATGGTATAAAACTAGCAAGTAATTAGATAGATAGATAGATAAATAGATAGATATATAAACAGATAGTTAATGTACTTAATTCATGGGGAAATTGCAGGAAGTAATTGAAGCTCTTGGAGGATTGTTTGTTTTTTTTGGTGCTAATCAGGCACTGTAGTTGGAATTAGACATACAGTTTCAGTGAATTCTTGTCCATTACAATGTGTTTAAGGCTGGTGATGAGGGCTGTAACTAGAAGAGTGAGAGATGCAGATTGGCTGCAGATTAAATGAGGGATAGAAGCACCACTCAAAAAACTGACCTGTCAGGTGAAGGATTGTATCGCACAAAGGATCCACCTAGTCCAGGCCCCCCAATCCCTGCAGACCCCAGTCCTGAGCCCGGGGCAGAGAAGCTAGCAGATGGGTTGCGGTAGGGCAGCACTCTGTCACCCCCTGCTGGAGACAGGTTGTAGTGGTTCTCAGGGAAACTCACTGGTCTGGAAGGAAAGGGGGGTAAAGAGAGAGAGAGATTGACTACATGTACTTTATTCAAACAATACACAAAGGAACAAAGAAAGAAAAAAGCCTACACTATCAAGAAGTATAACAAAAGAAAAAAGGACCCCAAAACACAGAATTGGCCTTGCCATCAAGTAACAGGTAATATGTAAATTTGCAAAGAGACCATGGTCCTCAACACTAGATCTGGGTCCTCTTAGGCAGGTAAGCCAGTTTCGCCTGACCACACAAAAAAATTCCATGGGCTAACCCTAACCCGTTTATAAACGACATACCACACTGGGCCAAATTAGAACACTTCTCAGGGAAAAGTTCTGCCATTTTTTCCGCACCACTCTTTCACCAAAAAGTGACTCATAACAGATAATTATGGAGGGTGAAAATGGAGAGGAATTATCAGTGCCATAAAGGGATTATGATCCCCGCCATATGCCAGATAAGAAAGCTTGTACCTAACTTATCATGAACATGCAATATTTCAACAAGTAATATAAAGCATTGGAAAGGCAGCCAACTCAGGGTTAGACCATTCTGAAGTTTTCAGGTCTCAAGGACAGGAATTGTGTAATGAAAAACGAATGTCTGAACGGGATGCAAACTCAACCACGCGACGACAGATGCTTTGTGGCAAAGAGGAGCAGACCATGTGCCACACACCAGCACGCAGTGTGTGGGTGTTGTTGATTACCATGGCAACTGTTCCACATGAAAGAGTAATGGGAGTAAAACTACGCCAACAGCAGCAAAGGGGGGGTGCGAAAAGGTGTTTAAGTCTTACACCGAAACACACTGAATTATACTACACTGGAGCATAGAACACGTATTCTATTTTTAGGTGCCAATCAAATCAGAAGCAGGGCACTACACAGCCAATGCATTTAAATAAAAAAATGTCTTGGAAAAAAAAAAAAAACTAACGACATCATGTGAAATTCTAAAGCTTTAAAAAAACGATTCCAACGACCTGAAAAAAGACAAAACGTTTGAAACGCGTTGAGTGTACCCGACTGGTCAGAGGCGTAAAACACCTCTATTGATTTAATTTGTCACTGTGCCGTCAAAACTGAAAAACTCCATCTTGATTGCCCCAAGCAGGCAAGTGCCCATATTTACAATGTAAAAGCCCTAAATTGCCATTCTATTATCTCTGAGTCTGAGAAACTGTGGTAAAGCAGTCAGAGCCCGACTGGATATTCAGGTCCTTCAGGTTCCCATCAGGAGTCCCCAGCTACTGCTGTGAAACGCGCTCAGATACTGACAAACCCACACACACTGGCTTCACAAACAGGGTAGGAGTTTTCACCAACAAGTTGGGGGTTGTTCCCAGGGTCTCTCTCACCTCTTGCTGGGCATGTGCTGGGGCTCCCTATATGGAACGGGCAGCACAGCCTTGTGTGCGCGGGCCACCGGCTGCTGCAGCCCCGAGGGGTTCCAGCGCTGGGTTGCGGGGGCGCAGTGTGCGCTGGGGGGGCTGTCCCACCGCCAGGCAGAGGGGCGGTGGGGGGGGCGGTACCCCATGGCCACCGGCTCAGGTTCCACTTTTTGCTCCAAGGTCTTCATTTCATACTCCTCCGTGCAGCCCCTGAAGAAGCAGGACCATTGAGAGGTCAATACTAAGACACAAATACACAAAACCTAAAATGCAAGATAGCGATAACTAACGCATACTTACATTCGCACAGAAAAGATACTCGACAGGCTGACCTGCGGACACCTACATAGTATTTGCACAGGCCACAGACTTCCGAGGCGTAGGTCAATATGGACTGATGTAATGTCGCAAGGTTCCTCCACCTATTGTATTTCGGTGTGCAGGAACAACCGCACGCCCCCCCACCCTCCACCTGGACCACTCTGATTCCACCCTCATAGATTTGCCAGTCACTGTTGTCTGACAACAACAAAAAAAACACACATTCAGAACACTGGTCTTCTCCATTAGCGTCTAGACGTGGCTTCCAGAACAGAAGTGTCCATCTTCTTCCATTTTCTGAAAGCTCACCTCTGACTTCAGACTTTCCTTGCTTGAGTAGAAAAATTAGTAGCATCAATTCAAGACTCCCAAGCCGCTCGGCACAGAGCTAATGTGTACAGAGGCTGATTCCGACTGAGGACAAATCGTCAGTTTTTCGACCGTTTTAACATCCATCTGCCATGATCTGCACAATTCATCGTTGTGTGATGTATATTTAGAAATGTGTCTGTAGGAGCATGCCTCTCTTCCTCCTGTAAAACTGGCTCAAACTGGCTGCTTTGGAGCACTGAAGGAGGACAGTCGGCCAATTGTCACTGAAGTAAACGCACACACCCCCCACCATAACTATGCGTGACGGACCTCGGGTTGAGCAGCACCCTAACAGCATCATCTCAGGACCTGCTAAATTAGCATCCACAAGTGTGTTCTGTCATGCAAGAACAGGCAAAACCTCTCAGCGTTTATCTAACAGGCAAATTGTTGTAAGAGGTATCCAGTTTACGGACAAATGCCATGTCTATCTGATTAAATTAGGGTTTGAAAAGACAATCTGATGGCCACTTACGGCTCTTGCTCATACACCCCTGCTGCAGTACTGCAGCTATCCTGGACACGGGTAACCTAGCCTAGGATTTGGAGAAATCCTAGTCCTTCATGAGCACCAAAAAACGGATAGAAAAAGCCTCTTTTTTTTCACCACCCAGACAAACTACTATATTACCATTACGTCATCCAAATTTAAGTAACAATGCATGAGCTCCAGCTGCAACAGAAAAGTTCTAACCCGACGGCCAAAAGTATCCCTCTTCGGAATTTTGCATCAGCCGAACTGTACTCGGAAAACCCTCTAAAATGATTTTAAATTCAAAACCATTAAAAAAAGGCTGCTGCCAAAGTGAGTCTAAACAAACAAACATATGGCTAAGTCATCTATGCACACAGTGGTAGCAGCCCCTACAGCACGGACACACGTCAAACGTCTCAATAGCAGAAGTCATTTCTCATAATGCAATACATACACCTACCCACAAACACAGACACAGACACACACCTGCAATGGGAAGCAGCGGGCCAGATATAACCAAATGGATTGAAGCTAAAGCAGACCCAGGCATTGGCTGAGGAGGACGTAATGAAGCACGGGTCGTGATGACAGCGGCGACTTCTCCCTCTCCCTCTCCCTCTCCCTCTCACGCTGGGCTCTGTCTGTCTCTTTGTGCACACGCTCTGCCCGACGTCCCCATCGCACCACAGTACCAGCCTGTAACCGTGGAGACGCCAGTGCCGGATCCTGGCGTCCCCGTCATCGCGCTGGCCCTGAGACAGCTTGAGCTTTTCGTAGCTCTGACACACACACCACACATGCATTCCTACTCTCTCTCTCTCTACCGTACTGGAGGACAGAAAGGAAAAAGGGAGGGGCGTATCTCTTTCTGACAGTTTTCTTTCCCACCCACGGGCCCTCTCACACCTTAGAAGGTGTTGAGACATGTCTTGCCAACGGAGCTGAGCCGGGCCCCGCCCACCAGACAGAGCATGCTTTTCCACCTCCCTCCCTTAGGGTCCAGGCTTTAACCTGCTGAAATGCATTCCTCTTGAGGGGACATGAAAACGTGGTAGTGTGAAATTAGCTAATGCTCAAGATCCACAGGGGAGAGCAACTGAGTGCAGATTCATCCACTCCCGAAGTGGAAATGTGCTTAACACATGACAGGCCAATGTCATCCCTCAATAACCCTGCGTGATAAACTGGCCATTCGAACCCCCACTGCAGTCAAGGCACCACACAGGATCAGACAATATTCTATAATTCCTGACAAAAATAATAATAATAAAATCTATAATCTCCCTCCAGCAGGCCTTCAGGCTAGGAAGAAAGGCAGTCAGGGAGGGGGTGAGGGGACTGAGCGTGACAGTGTGTGAGATTTCTTTCTGACTCCCGTTTTCACTCTTTCACAGGATGCAGCAGCAACACCTCACAACGCGACCCCCATCGGGCCGAGGCGTCGAACCCACGCGTTGCCCCCCTCTCTCCCTCACCTGCGCGGGCCACCCTCGTCGTAGGGCGGGATGATGACGACCTTGACGGTGACGGAGGTGCGCAGTAGGTCGATCATCTGTTCGTGGGACAGCGTGACGGCAGCCACCTTGCAGACCTCCACAAGCCGGCTACCCTGCCGGAGCCCTGCCTGCCAGGCGAAGCCGTACTCCTCCACCTCTGCCACCGTGCCGTCCAGCCGCACGTGAAAGCCTAGCTGGCCCAGGCCGTTGCGTCGCAGGGTCATATCCACTGTCTCACAGCCCACAGTCAGTGCCTGGGGCGGAGAAAGAGTGGGAGGCAGTGTTAAAAGATACAGCGCTATACTCCACAGCCTGGCGGCATGGGAGAGCTTTAAAAAGACTATACGGCACAGAACACAACCGCCAACACCTGGCCCCATGGGAGGGAGGGAGTGTTAGAGATTATATTCCAAGTAAGAACCTAAACAGAAGGAACTCGTACATAGGCACCACAAAACGTATGAGACCCCCTCTGAAATGATTAAAATCTTAAAATCTTCAAAACACTTAGATCTCATTTGAATTATTTTGAAGCAGTTTCCATTACCACATAAAAATATCTTTATCAACACTATTATGACAATTTTCAAGCAGATTTTTCTATTCGACTAGGAAAACAAAAAAAGAATATGGGTAGATGTGGGTCAGCCGTCCACTAGGAAGAGGGGTGTAGGTGTATATATAGTTAGGCATGGTTGTTATCAAAAGTGAATAACTACATTAGATAATACTCTTCATCCCTCTATAACTCCCCCTCACCTTCAGCCGCTGCACCACCTCCCGGATATCCTGGGCGTACCCCTCGGGGACCCTCATGGCGATGTGGTCACCGCACCCGTAGTAGATTTTGATAGCCAGGCGCTCAGGGGTCCAGCCAATGACGTCGGCGCAGAAGCAGTTGAAGACCACCTCCTTGGTGGCGAAGTCCACTAGCAGCACATACTCCCCGGACACCCCCAGCGCACAGGACAGCTCAGCCCCGCCGCCGCTCAGGTCCTGGGCAAGCACTCGCCAGGCGATGGCCCCGGCGGCACCCAGCTCCGCCCCCTCGCGGGCACGCGCCCGCTCTCGCTTCTTGGAGGCCAGGGAGATGAGGTTGTTGAGCTTTCCGGCCGAGTCCAGCAGCGTGCTGCTAACGCAGTTCTCCGCCAGGTCGCGCAGATACTCCTGTCGCGTGCGTGTGGCCATGGTGTGGAATTTGTCCGACTTGTGAGCTGCGTTCTCCGCGTTGATCACCTTGGCCAGCAGGAAGTCCCGGAACACGTCCGGGTCACGGAAGGTCACGCCGCTGGGGATGGGCGGGCCGAACGGGGGCACATCTTTCATGCGTGTCACGGCCACACTGGGATTGTGAAAGAGACAGATGACAAATGACCAATCAAGACAAACTACTAATTTCAAGGCTAGTGGTATGACAGTTTAAACTCATTTTATTGCAGTATTACTTAACTGCATTTATCTTTTAACAAGTAGCAATTATGAATTTCCCTGCCAGGAATGACCTGTCCCACCTGTAGCAGACATTGCTAGTGCAGGGGTTGTGCACTCGCACGATGACGAAGACGTGCTGGAAGTGAGATCGGATGTTCTGAGGAGTGAAGGGCAGAGCACCCGGCTCCTGGAAGACGATGGTGACGATGTCGTTCCCGATGTGCCTCTTCCTCAGGAGCTAGGCGGGGGACAGATGGGACCATTATTTACCCCGAAGGTGCGAGAGAAACCGGTATTCAGCTAGTGATTCAAACAAGAATAAAACATTTTTTCATTTTACATTCACATAGAACCCATTCGTTACATAATTTTTATGTTCTCATTAAGATACTCATGAGAGCTTGCTATAAGATAACTCAGTTGATATGTCAAGACATTTTTCCCAGTCTTGAGAAGTTGAACAAGCAAAGAGTCCTAAGGGTACAGATGGAGAGTACTGACACACAGACAACAATGGAGTGGAGTAAAGACGGGGAGTACTGACACACAGACAACAATGGTGTGGAGTGAAGACGGGGAGTACTGACACACAGACAACGGAGGAGGAAAAAAAGTTCAAACTAAACTGCAAGAAACTATTTCAGACAGGACTAGGAAGCTCAAGTTCTTGAGGGCTGAAGAGAAGCCCATTCCAATTCTGATCCCACTCGTTTATTCATTGGTGATATCTATCAAATATTTTATTGTTTTTATAAAGTTTCTTCTCCTAATGCTTTTTCAATTCAATCAAAATAAGAGGCATCATCAAAATATACACACAAAGTTATATTTCATTTTAATTAGGTACATTTCACTATACAATTTCTCCCCACAGAGTCTCCCACATGCACACAGTCACTTACATGCGTGTGCACACAGTCACCCACATGCGAGTGCACACAGTCACCCACACACACACAGACACACTTAAATACATGGCGCCACACTTATTCCAGCATTATTCGTAAGTGTTTTCAGCATTAGAGTAATATAGAAGAAAAGGTTTGCAACAAAATGACTAAGTCATTTTTCTAGCGGTAACACAAAACTGAGCATATTCAGCTTGCACACAAGTGAGGTAAAATCTCATCATTGGTCAATCGTCTAACGAAAGCTAGTTGGGTGACAGAGCGTGTTGCACATGTTGCTGGAAAGACAAGCTCCATTTCCCTCCAAGCCACAGACAGGCTGCAGGCCTCATTATCCACCCAGACAAAGCTAAATCTATCCTCCCAGTCAGGAAGAATGCCATGAAAGTGGACTGACAATGAACACTGCCACCTAGAGACAGCCATGGTAGATTTTAAATCATGTCCAGGCAGAGTCACTAGGTGGCGTCGGTGTGCTTTGCATTACACCAGAATGTGCAGCTGGACAGAAGACCTACATACACGATTTTGTCTGGTACATTTAGACTCTGATAGTTTTCCTCTGGTAATTCAGCATGAAGACCTTGGGGTGACGCAGAGACTTAACCACATGAATAATACACGGTTAACAAAAACATCAATAACCCCACCCCCACACAGAGTTCAGACTTTGCCCCAAGGTAAGGGGAGTATGGCGGTATTACAAACAGTGTCTGGTGGGGGGAGGGGGGACCACACCCTGCTTTTGATCATGTTATGAAAGGAGTGAAAGAGAAGGAAAAGCTGTATTCAGACACGGGACAGAAACGGACAGCGATGGGATAGGAGTAACGCTGCTGGGGGCACAGACAGAAACGGACTGCGATGGGATAGGAGGAACGCTGCTGGGGGAGCAGACAGAAACGGACTGCGATGGGATAGGAGGAACGCTGCTGGGGGCACAGACAGAAACGGACAGCGATGGGATAGGAGGAACGCTGCTGGGGGGAACAGACAGAAATGGACTGCGATAAGATAGGAGGATCTAACTAAGCATCCCCAAAAAGAACTTTTCAGAAGAAAACAAAACGCATTTTCAAAAAATTAATGAACACACGCATTTTAAATTCCACAGACGATTTTCAAAACAATCAGAATGTGCGTTGCCGTGTGGATTTCGCTCCCTGCTGGCTGTTCTGCAGCTGGCTGCACCCTCTGTCTCGTACCTGCTGGGGGTTGCTGGGCATGTAGGGCAGCATTGTGGAAACGTGGAACATGATCTCGTAGTCCTGGTAGGTGGTGTAAAGGGAATGGGTGCCAGTGGAGTCCGCTGTAGAGAGCCATCATCAAGCAGAGAGGTCAGAGCGCACCATTAGATTCCTGCTGCACACTTTACAATTCACAGTGCAAATGAACAGCGGCGACTGCGCCATTGCAGCGCCCCTGCAGGGTCGGAGAGAGGGTCTTACTCTTGGTGTCCAGCTGGGCGGCGTACTTGTTGAACCCCTGCAGGCGCACCTGCTGCCCCAGCAGCTCCAGGAAGTCCTGGAAGGCGGACGTGGCCTCCTCGTTGTTGTACATCTCCTCCTCAGTGCTCTGGCCCGCTCGACACAGCAGGATGCCCACCTTGTGCTTCAGACTCAGCTGTAAAACCAGACCTCTTCAATGAGACCTACTTATGCAGCAACAGCATTAACAAAAATAACAACAATAATAACCAGCAGACTGCCATGTGACATTACCAGTATTACTCCAGCAGTACTCACAGAGTCCCATTCTGACATAATAATAATTCCTTCGCCCTACTCCTAATGAAGGGTCTAAGGGGAAAGGTAGCACTAATTCTTTCTTTTTGAGACACTTAAGTGTCATAATTCCCAAAAAATCTATAATAAATCAATACTACTAATGGTCATTTTAACCAACATTTAACAGTGACGTTGTTAACCCCATTTAATATCCGTTTCGTAAAATCCTGTTTTTATTTACACAAGTTGCTTAGACATTAGGTAGCTATAATGTAAAGCAGTTCAGCTTATTTCACTGGAGTAAATACTGAAATGACCAAAGGGCCTAACTGCCTAATTGTTTAGTTAGAGCAGGTGAAATAAGTATTGAACATGTCACCATTTTTCTCAGTAAATATATTTCCAAAGGTGCTAATGACATGGAATTTTCACCAGATGTTGGTAACAACCCAAGTAATCCTTACATACAAAGAAACCAAAACAAATGAGCTCAACAAATTAAGTTATGTGTAATAATGTGAAATGACACAGGGAAATAGTATTGAAAACATGAAGAAAGGGAGGTGCAAAAAGGCATGGAAAGCCAAGACAACAGCTGAAAACTATCAGTAATTAAAAAGCAAT
>JAOYSI010072804.1:0-20909 GCA_025775065.1 Hiodon alosoides | reverse complement strand
GGCAGGACTGTAAGCGTCGGCTGGAGTGAACGGGATAGCAAGTTCAGCTGTATCAATGTTTAACTCCGACCATCGCCATTTGTTCCACTGGTTTTTCAGTTTGAATCAATTTGAACTTCCTCCTGCAGTGGGAATACATTTGTAATGTTGTAATGTGATCCATGGCAGTGGCATAAAAGAACAGATTGGGGGGGGTCATGCACGGCTGCCAACGGTTTGTTTGTTTCAAAGACTCTTGGTCACATCAACTCCACCACAGAACTTTCCCAACAAAACTCTTACTCAGGCAGAGACCCCCAGCTCAATAGCATATCTGAGAGAAGAAGGGTGTGATAAGAGGAGTGGAGGTCAGGAAGATAAGGGACAGGGTGCATCAAACCACAGTCTCCGCCCCCACAATCTTTCCAGGGCTACGCAGCCGTTCGGCTTCAGGCTCTTTGAAGTCCCACACTGCTCGAGGGATTACGAGGACGAATAACCAAAATTTGACTATGTGAGACTCAGTTACACAACTTCAGTGGCTAAAATGTTAATTTAATAAAAGCAAAGGAATGATAAAATGGAAATTTACAGCCCTCTCACTCAGAAGCTTTCTCTCAAATACAATAAACAAATAAATAAATAAGCCAGTGAAAGTTAAAACCAAGCGCTAATTCTATCAAGTGCTAATTCTAAATGAATCTACAATGCCTCCTTGCCACAAGGAGCCAGACATTACCACTGAAACCTCTTTAGGCTTGGTGGCAGTTCACATGAGCATACGTCCTGAAAAACAGTCACTGGTCATGTTGCCTTCAGTAGGGTCATTAAATAGAAAGATAGCGTATAGCAGTTCTAGCAAACCAAGCCTCTAAAGCTGGGAATTAGCCTTTTAAAAAGAACGTGAAACTACTGATGCAAAACTAAGGCAGAGATTTTGTCTAAAAAAAAATGTTTAATAAACAATAGAAAAAAACATTCCGCAATTTCCCCATAGGGATGAATAAAGTACCTATCTATCTGTCTATAAGCACATCTTGGCAAAATGCAAAATTGATCGATGCACATTACAGGTAAGACGTGTTAGCTTCTGAAGATACGGACACCTTTCATTGGAACTCTATTCTAACCAGAGTGGGAGGCCCTGGTAAAACAGTAAATAGTACCCACAAAACATCAGTCTCAACTCGTCTCGTCTCTCCATAACACATAACCTGAAAAAGTTACCCGTCATTCACAACTTTTGTATATTTTTATATTCATCACTATTTTTCAAATGTTTTCAGATATCATTTGGCTACCTACTGAAAAAAAGTATATTTTTTGCCAGCTAATGTTGCCTGAAGGAAGCCATAATTTATGTTATAAAGGTAAACATTACAGTTTCAGGCCAAGAATACAACAAAACCAAAAATACAAAAAAACATTTCAATTAACATTTGCTGGCATTCATTCGACTTTTCTTTGAAGTAGCCACCTTTCACATTTATTATGCAAGCAAGCTAGCTAACTTACTAACCTATTTTAAAGACTTCAGGGACATTCAGGGAATTAATTGGGGATGATGCAGGTATTTCACATTTGTTGAGGTCTGTGCCTAAAAGTGACTGTTTAGTTGGAATACTGTTTGTACAGGAATACTTCATGTACTGGCATTGTGTCTGTGTGGTTGCTGGGCATGTAGCCAGATGGAATGAGAGGCAATGGCACCATTACCAAGATTCCAAATTGGTTTGGAAAAAAGTTACATGGCAAGGCATTTAACAGCATTTAACTGAAGGCATGTAGATGGTTGTAGGCAGTGAGTCAAGGGTATTGCTTTATTAATACCCATGGTGAGATCAATTCTCAGCCGCAGGTACATGCAGAACCACAAACAAAACAAAACCAAACATATTAAACTAATAATCAAAACTATACAATATGCTCATAAGCAATCCAGTTTATGGAGTAGGTGCATGTTTACTACATTTGCGGTGTTAAAAATCCTCAAGGACTTTTCCACATTCTGATTATTTTCTAGAAATTTCTGTCCTCATCTTCTTTACCCTGACACAGGGAGAGCACATCTAGAAATTTTTGTAGTCTTTTATCTCCTTTGCCTTCAGTAGGAAATGGGCCATTTGGTAGTTTAATAGTCCTGGATGGACCCTTCTCCCTCTTGTACCTTTTAAACCCAGGCCTAACCCCGAACACATGACCCAGACTAACAGGAGATTTGGCGATTACGTGACCAGGAGATTACAGGAAAGACAGGACACGCTATCAGTGTCCGATCCGATTGGCGTACAATTTGAAACGACTAGCAGTCATTCCTGTATGTTGGAAAATGTACTACTTTATAATCTCTGGATAGGACTGTTTGCCATATCAAGATTAAATAAAAAATCTAATAAAAAAGAATATGATTAGAAGCGTTTTTATTACTATCAAAATAACGGCAGCTATTGGCTGTAAAAAAATACTTCAGTATTCAATGCAAAACCAGAATCAAGATCAAGGTCTTAACTGTATTAAAATTAGCTCAGCATCCTTGGAAATTACTTCCAAAAGATTGAAACCAAGCATTTTGGAGTTGCTCCCATGAGATGCCTAATCCCAAGAGCATGTGCTAATACTTTGCTCAATAGGACAGGACCAGTGTAGGAGGATGTTGGAGGATGCTGGAGGAGGAAAATAGGGGTCACTCACCGCGGTGGAAAGCCTAGAGGCTAGCGTCATCTCCAAGTTCCCCTTCAGCCCCAAGAGAGCCGGCACCAGGATGAAGACCTCTGTCACCTCTGTGAACACCGTCCAGTGCTGTCAACACAAGCCGGAGAGGCACTGAGTACGCTCCAACCTCACAGACCCAAGTCAAGCCAATGAAAACAAGCATGCAGCCCAGGAGCTAACCCCGAAAGAACTGATGTCAGCTTGTTACTTTCAATGAGTAAAGTAATCGAGAAATTATAAACAGGGTGATCCTCAGTACTTCCATTACAGCACCAATGGTTTTAAAAAACAAATAAATAGTATTTTTTATGAAATTTTGAAAAGGATAAACTAAAACATAGGTCAGTGAGATATATCCTTGCTAGCTATGGAATAGCGAGCCCAATTTGAAGATTTTACTGTTTGACGGTTTTTAAAATTTAATTTAGCTAGCAACGGGATATTAAAAACAATGTAAAGTAAGCTTTGTTATGGATTACTTTAATTGAGGGAATAATGTTGCTTGGAATTATTAAAACATTGTGTTAAATCATGTTTTGTAATATTTCTTGAGGTTTAAATGCAAAAAGAGCTAATCAATTCGATTTATAAACGCAGTAACACACTAGATTGGTGTCTTATTGTTTAATAACTTTGGGAAGAACAGAGGGTGTATTTCTTGGGCTATCTTGTACGCATTGAGCATGAAACAGTGTCAGGAAAAAAGGTTAATCAACAAGAAGAACAAACAAACACACAGGCCACCGTCAGTGAGGGTAAAACAGAGCAGGTCAGATGGTAAGGTACACATGATTTAAAACATCACAGGTAAGATTAAGTTACTACTGCGAAAACCGAACTGCTCAAGCTTCATGAGAATGCAGCATTAGACACTACAATCCATTAAAAAATATATCAGCAGTTTATAGTTCACCTTTCTATGTTGCCTTAAGGAGTCTGGAATACATTTCATTAAAATAATTATTGCATTATTGCATATTTGTATTTGAGGTTAACAAAATGTTTCATGCAGCCTCAGTAGCTAACCAGCAATCAATTCCCCTCTCTGAAAACAGTAACTTAAAAATCACTGACATTCTGTCCGGCATGGTCCAAGTCTGGGTCTGCTCTGTAAGTAACTCCCTGTTCTGACGTATTGATTATGTATGTCTCAGTACATTAGTGTAACGTCAATACCAGCCTGCTACCTGTAGCAATACCTAATGATGAGTAAAGGGCATGATTTAGCAGTTATGACAGAGAGAACAAGAGATGCTCCAGGATAGATACCATGCAGTAGTTGTCTAGGCCAATCATTTTAATTATTTCTTTAAGTGACAAACAGTGACTAATCAGTGATTAAATCGGTCCATTCATTCAGCTGTTCTAGTAAGAACCTTGATCAGACATAAACAGACCACAGTCACTCTCCACTGCCAACAACAGCCAGCAAGGACCACTAACTACCATTTGCACAGATATTAAGTGACACAGGACAAGATAAGATGCTGTTCAGTTCACTATTGGACTACATACTGTACAGAGAGATCCAAGAAAATCCAAGCAGAAATGTGTCGGCTTTCAACTTATTTGCAGATGTTGCGCACTATAAAAAAGATCAATATGTAGAGAAGGTGCTTTTCCTCTAACCCCCACCCAACAGGCAAACAGCAATTACAAAAGTCAGGCCTAAGATGCTTGTCACACGTTTGGAGTATTGTCTAATGTCTTGCAAGGAATGAGCTGTTCTATTCTCTGCTTCCAAAAATGCACGCCATTGAAAGAGGAGTGTTTCGGCTGGACGCTGCGTGAAGACGTTGGAACAAGGATTTTCACGAAAGTGCTTTGTAATTTGGGCAGGAAGCTAGGCTCTTTATAAGCAGCCCACTGGCTGCTGGCCACAGGGTTTATTGGCTCCCCTGTTCTGTGCCCATATCACACCCCCTCCGGCCTTGGCCCCCTTGAGGGAGACATACGATGTCGTCTCCAAGGAATGGTGGCTCTCCGCCAACAACTCCATATGCTTTGGTTCCGGGTGCCGTGCAGTGAGCGAGAGAGAGAGGAGTGGAGGCATGCAGATTGAAGGGTTGGGTTGCTGAGTTGAGCAGTACGGTTTGTCCAGGCAGCTGCACTCCCCATGCCAAAGCAGCATATATAGTCACATTGGAATCCTGGCACCCTTGGTGCTCCATACTCAGTCATTACCATCCTATAGTAATGGATTAGACTTATTGTGACATTCCCAGTACATTTGGCTACCTTAGACACCTTAGAAGTACTAGGTAATATTCAACAAAATGTGTGACAGACCCTGGATGTGGGAGCCCCTTAAATGGCTTTCTATGGAGTGAAAGGAAATACTTGGCATGCAGCCATCATGTGATTTTCCTGCCCACAAAACTGGTCCCCTTTACTTTCGTCATTTCTTTCTCCAAAACAACTGAGCACAGCCTCTTGCATTGCAGTTTTCCACCCTCACCGGACGCTGTCTCATGTGACATGGTAATTGCTAGAAATTCTCAGGAGCGCTTGACAAACAAGTTCCCCAGGAAACCTGGCTGCCAGATGCACAAAACTGTCCAACACACAAACTGACTGTAATGAGTCACATCTCTCACACTGTCCAACAAAACGACTGTACCAAGAGACATCTCATTACCTACAGAATATAAAATGTATTTCATTTTAAAAGTAAAACGTTTTATACATTTTTTAAGTAAAAATTTACATCCACCAAAGTGGAAAAAACAGCTGCTGTAATTTGTGATCAGAAGATCACTTGGTTGTTGACGTTTTTCCTGGGTGCCCCAGTGAGAATTTGGCCAGCTGATGGTTTAGTGGAGGCTTTCTGTGTGACGTGGCTGTGAGTGGGGTAACGTCAGAGGAGACAAGGTTACTGAGAGGGGCCCAAGAGGGTCCCTCTGCCGGACGTGCATGTTGCGCCCAACAATTGCACAAACATTGTGCATTTGGGCCAATCACAGGACATCTCTTCTCCCTCCCTTCCAGAGGGAAAGTGTTTTACAATATACAGCCTCTGATGTAACCGCTTAAACTGGAACAAAACATGTATTTTTCTTGGTTTCACAGTTGTTGCCTCTCCAGAGACTACATTCCTTGTGCGGGCAAATAAATCTACTTCAGCACAGAACCCTTAGCCCAGCAAAGTGGCTATGTTAGACATACAATCAACAGAGCAAGCTTGAAATTACATCAAGGCCCTATATTTGTTTGGAGATGTTTGGATTTAGTCACTGAAGACACTGAAATCCACAATGTAAGAAAATGAAAATCAATAAAAAGAGTTAACTCCCCAAATCAGACAAAGAGGGATCAATGATTAGAGAAAACATTTTCAAAAGAAATTATAGCTGACTAAAAGGAACCTGCGCCACCCTGACACTTCTGAAGCCTAAATGCACCAAGATCTTTTTGGCCAGGTACTAAAATTTCAGCGTTTCCCAGCAACCAGACATCTCCAACTTCACATGTACAGACGCCTGACATTAAAGTATATATGACCTGTCACTCTGGTTCTTATTTATAACAAGTCATGCCACATGCATGCACCGAGGGGATTGGGAAGTAAACAGGCTAGTGACTAAACTTTTACAATTAGATATTTACAAAGCGATATTAAGCTGAGCCTGCATATTGAAGATAACAGTCCACAGGAGCTTAAATGCAGCTTGTTAGTGAATATGCATATTAGTTGCACGGAAAACATTCCAAAAGCACAGTAGTATGGCAGTGAGCATTCACCATACACAGCGTGTCAGCTAGATGTGCCTTCCAGAACAGTGGAAACAAGGCTGTGTAAGTCAGAAACTTCTGGCCACGGTTTATAGTGAGGCTTTAGCCATCTCTTAAGCGGCTGTCACCATGGTGACCCAGGACATTAAACTGGTTTAAGTCCCTTATTAAATTGGAACTACCAGAATCACTTATGAATTATCCTGAAAACAACTGTTGCATTTAAATGGCAGAATATTTTTCTGTTCCAAGAATCAACAATGATTAAAACAAAGGTTAATTTATGTACATCAAAATCAAGTAAGTAGAACTGTTTGTCAAATTAAGAACAGATCAAAAAAGAAGGAGTGGACATACGCAAAATAAAAAAGAGAGCGGACCTAACCATTTTTTTCCAAATGTAGGCATAATAAAGGGTCAGTCTTTTATCTTTTTTTAATTTCCAGTACTTAAATCTCTCAAAAATATTATTCAGTATTCAGAATATGCCTGTTTGCATGTAAACTGTGAAAATTATTATTGGAATATTGAATTTAACTTCCGAACAAAATATTATTCTCCCATTCTGCATTCTCATATTCAGAACACTCAATTATTCCTAGTACATCTTGCATATAAAAGTGGGGCTTTTCTCTAAAATGACCAGAACATTAAATAGAAATTTAGACTATTCCATGCTGTTTATATATCTGGTTCAATATTAGTAGCAATTCAGGGCAGTTTGTTAATGCTCGGCTCACCAGTGGAAGTCTTCGCTATTGAGCAATTAGCTCGTTGTAACTGTACTCGCAAACAAACCCTTTTCATTTGATCCGATGTGACTGGGCTAACTTGTGACACTGTGACATACGGGACACACTGGATACCCCAAACACCTCAGACAATGGAGGTCGTGGAGCACATCAGCAGGGGAAGAAGACAAGGACAAAAGGTAAAGGCAGTGGAGAGAGATTAAACATTTTGTAAAAACTATAAAACCGAACCAAATCAACACCACTTTTTAAACAAGAAGAGCTATTTGCATGTACAGCAGCTGATTTTTATTGAGTTTTTCCCTGATATGCTTGCGCAGTTCATGAAAAAGACATTGACCTGTTTACACAACCATTTTATGTCCTATTTTGCCTAAATTTCTCTGCGATTTGGACTATTTAAAATAATAAATTCAATTAAAAAAAAGAATAAAACACAATCTACAGGTTTTTTAGCCCACTACTTGATAATAAATAATGCGCTGGTGAAGATTTTCAAATTTGATCACTGAAATTTTAAAATGAGGAGGCCAGGCACCAGATTTCCTGTAGGGTTTAAGGTTTGGTATAACTACGATGCAGAGCAGAGCAGCTCACAGTGACAAACAAGTGAGTAGATCAAATGGTCTAGCACCACGATCCACGCACCAACTGCCTTCCAAGGTACCTACTGCCTGCAGACCTACGCACTACCTGCTGATATACACACTGCCTGCAGACAACATCAAAAATGCAGGCCCCCAGATATGTGCCCATGTCTCCTTTCCTTGAACTAAACCCTTTTCATCTTGGGCAAATACCGAATAGTACCTGGTGAGAAAACAGGGCTATTAACCAAGTCTCAGAGGAATAGTTGTGGCCTACTAGATCATTTAACTAACTACATAGAGTAAGAAACAAACAAAGCCTATTTTTGACTTCACTTGAGTTAGAAGGACATCAGAGTAGTGAATGAACAAAAGAAAGTTTTGTTGTTGTATTGATTTGGCTGAATATTGCTACAGTTAATGCATACAAGCTATTTCCAATGATCACATTGGCTAAATAATGACGATTAATAAATCAACAAAAACACTGCTCAGCATAAAAGATTGTAAGAAAACACATATATAAAAACGGGTGACAAATTAAAGGAAAATTCAACATGAACTGTCTCAGTAAGGTTTTGGGTCAAGCTGCCAGAACGGCTTCAATGCACCTTGTTATAGATTATACGTGTCTCTGGAGCTCTACTGGAAGTATGGAACAACTTTCTTCCAAAAAAATTCCCTCATTTTGTGTTTTGATGATGGTGGTGGAGAGCTCTGTCCAAAATCTCCCATGTGAGAGGTGTTCAATTGGGTTGAGATCTGGTGACTGAGAAGGCCATAGCATATGATTCACATAATTTTCATAATCATGAAACCATTCAGTGACCTCTCGTGGCCTGTGGATGGGGACATTTCATCATGGAAGAGACCACTCCAATCAGGATAGAAATATTTCACCATGGGATAAAGGTGATGATTTGCAGTGACCCTTTCCTTCCAAGGAGACAAGTGGACCCAAACCATGCCAGGAATGCCCCTAATTTGGCACACGTCTTTATTTATCATCATCAAACAATGCAGCATATTCTTTACCCATATCAGCATAAATTACATTATAGACATGGGAAGAAAACCTAAATGGCATTATATTTTATCAGTTTTGAGTCTGATGCAGAGGTAAATGTACTGGGCCGCATGTCCATTTGTTCTCTATCTTTGAGAGGGGACTAAGATCCAATTAAAATTGGAAAAGATTATACACATTTTCAGGTATTAGAATGATCTTTGAAAGTTTCATTCAACTCACATCGGAAGGTTTAGATGAGAGCCCAGTTCAAGAAATTATGGAAATGTAAGACATTACTAATGTGACTTTTCATTGTCTCATCTTACCCTACAGTATATTAAGAGATTTATAAGTCCCTCAGCAATCTAAGTATGTGCATATTTATCTTGTTCTCTTTGCATTTGGGCCAGTGTATCTGCGGTTAATTTAGTTCAGTTTAGCCCCCACCCTCCCACGCCTCGAGGACTGTATACCCTCCTCATTCACCTCCCTGTACTGACTACTTGTACTGACTATCCCCCCAGAACCTCCTCACACACCTCCTTGTGCTAAGAACTGCTTCCCTCCCACACCTCCTCAGCCATCTCCCCGTGCTGAGGACTGCAGCCCCTCCACTCACCTGCACAATGTCCAATACCATGCCAGCAGCCACCGTTCCAAAGCCTGCCAGCAGGAATGGGATCACAACCTGAAGTCCAATGGAGAAGGAGGTCTCTTTCAGTGGGGCGGGCGGCACCGGGCTTTGGTCCGTACTTGTGTCACTCTCGTTGCTCTGGCTGGCATTCTCCAACAGAGCATCCTCCTCGCGCTGGCCCTTGGCATTAGCCCGACAGTCTATCACCACCATTTCGGACCGGTCGCTCTCCGGCTCAGCTCGGTCCGAGAATGACGTCACCTCTGTCAGCTCATAGTCCCCGACCTCCGGCCGCAGATTGTTCGGGCTCTCCTTCTGTTTGGTGGGGTGCATGGACCCGTTTGTGAGGTGGTATGCCGGCACCACCACTTCATTCCTCACGTCTACTGCACTACTGTCTACTGTAGACATTTTAGGCAGTTTGTCTTGCTCTTTCGTCCAAAGTACCATGCAGACGCTTCACTAGAGGAGAAGTATTAGGCTTGGAAGAAGAGAACACGTTTCTCTGTGTTGCCTTTTACCTCCCTTTGCCCTCTTAATTTATCCCATTAAAAAGCATGTGCACCAAGCACTAAACATACAATTCTATATCGCATTTACTCCCTGGCTTCTAACAAGAACATATACACTACTGCTCCACAGGCAGTTGTAGGATCTGCACTTAGTGAACATGAAAGTTATCTTCTCCATCCACAGCAATTTTTTTGCAAACATAAAAATAATCCAATTTTTCCTGTATAAAAAGTTACTTTTTCATATCTACTTTTTTCTAAGGCACATTTGTAATATTGTCTTTATACTCCCTGAATACACTGGGTTCTGTTTGCTATAGGTGTAGGTGCCAAGCTAGGACTGAAATGCTTGCTTTGTGTCCACCACCCCAGCCTCAGTGAGGACGCACCTCCTGACTCCGACCGCCTCTGTCAGACTAGCTTACGGCAGTCTCTGTGGACTGGAAACGTCTCCCCTTTCACCACGTGGCATTTTTCAAATGTATTTAAAGGTCCGTGTAAGTTGGATAATGTTACAGCCCGGGAACTGTCGGCTCGCTGTTAGATCTGCTTCAGCATTGGTCACCTACAATGAATAAATAAATACAAGATAATTCAACACAATACCATATGATAATATAATATCCAACACAGATCAAAAATACTTAAAAAAATTATTAATTTCAACAATTACATATTATCTGGTAATATTACCATATGACACCTACAACAGAAAAGCAAAAAAGTGTAAATTCAGCACCCTCGAGAAAGAGAGCAATAATTTGAATACTTTTCAGTAAAACTAAGTATTCAATTACTCTGATTACTTAATTATTCAATTATGAAAGCAATATTATATAATATAATGATTGTCCTCTATGTAAAAGCTGTCAATTATGGCTGAATTCTATGTAAAAAAATAAAATAAAATAGAAATGACTAATACAAACGTGTAGTGTCGTAGAGTATCTGCTTTTATTTTATTTGTTTTACTGAATACCACGAATTGTCTGGGTAGTTTCCATTTTCATTCTGTTGCCCGTTTTCTTGTGGTCAAAAAGTAGATTAGGCTACACGCAGTATATGTAATAGAATCGGGTAAAAAAAAAACGTGGATAATCGTTTTGTTTTTTACAGGAAACGCCTACATTATTCCTAATGGCTTTGTTTTATTTCATAGGCAAATTAGAAAATATGAAAGTATATGAAACGATCTGGAAGATTATTATAATATATGCTACGCACATGATTGGTACAGGGAACGCCGTTCTAATACGAGCCGTTCGACACCACTGCACCAGTATTTCTATGTGAATGTCTAAACACGCAATTTCCTCTAATATCTCTAAATAGCAGCGGACGGTGGAGCACTTCCGAAGTTACAAAGGCAACAAGTACTCTACTATTACTGTGCCACACCGCGTAATACAGGAATCAAAGCCCTTCAATTTTTTTCCAATAAGGAAATTTCCTTATTGGAAAAAAAAATAACTGCCGGTTAGTAACTGACACTTATAATACTTTGAGTAAATATTATATATATATAAAATCAACAGGTTTTTTTTTTTATATCAATGAGCATAATGATACATTTGTTGGAAAAAAAATATGCTTAAAATGTCAAATATACTGTTACTACTATGCTAATATTACTACTACCAGTAATAGTAATTGTAATCATAATCATAAAGTGCAACAGCATGCGCTGCGTAAAAACAGAAAGGTTAATAAAATTAGCCGCTCATTGATTGTAGTAACCTACAGTGTGCCAATTACATAACGGGTGATATCGAGAACAAAGACGAGAACGAAACGAAACAGCTTCAAGGGGAAAAGCGCAGAGCAGCAAAATGTGGTTTCAATGCTACAAAAGCTAATTACTGTAAAGAAGGAGAAGCTCGGAGGCAGCACCGCACGCATGTAGACAGCTACCTTGTCTGATTTCTGAGGTCCAAGACAGGAAGAGCGCTCCAATAAAATCTTCAGTAGAGAGACCTGTCATTTCCATATGGTTCTCCTATTGCCTGAGGCAGCTTCGTCGGTTGTCATGTCTTATGAAGGGTATTGGCCTGGACCTGGATTAATAAGTAACCCCCCGGTTAAGCCTATTACCCCGATCCCGTTACATTGTTCCATTTAGCATTCCGAAAGACCTGCGCATCTATAATACTTCGGTTAGCAGGAAGTTAATAGGCGGGAAGAGCAGTCGGGAACACCACAGCAAATTCTAAAGCTGCCAATAGCTCCGTTGCCTTTCCATTGAAAATGATTGGCCGCCAACAAATGTGCTGCACCTAGTGGTAGACTGGACGCGCGCGTTGTGCCATCAGGCGCCTGCATATTTATCAACTTTTTACATTTATTTAACAACTGCATTAACAACACAGATAACTGAGAATATAGCAAATTGGGGGAAAAACTAACGTTAAAATATTTATTGGTAATATATTTACCCGTTGACATCAAGTACTATGTGAGATTGTGTAACCCTGTCTGTTACACAAGCTCACATATTTATTCATGATCTGAGCTTTTATAGTAAACTTATCATTCACTTGACTCCACAAACAACAACAACAACAACAAAACATATTATAATATTATAAACATTGATAAAGTATTGTTCTCATTGTTAAACACATCTTCCTTTTGTGGCACTAAATAAATTATTTGTTTTATGGCAATGCCGGGGGCTTTGTTAAATTCTTTATTTAGTGCCAAAAGCTTGGCGTAAAACTGCTGAAAGAGTGGAAAATATTTAACACCGAGAGACCCTAGGTGGCTTTCTTACTGATTAACCCAGACATGAACCACTTTACCCAAGAGCGTGCCTAAACATAAAGTGGGGTGAACGCCTTCCCACCTGCACCCAAATGGAAAATATACCTTGAGGCCAGGGGAACATGATTTAAGGAGCATCAGTGAAACATGGACTTGAATGATCAGAGAATTATAGAGAATTAAAATACCTTCTTGTCCTTTCGGGTTGGTGTAGGGCTGAAACCCCTCTCTGCACCCATACTTTTGGATAAAACCTACCATATTAAATATAGTGTAAACAGTCTGCTGAGATGTTAAAAGGGTTAAATGCAGTAAGTAGTGGATGCTCGTAGCAACAACACGTATAACACGAGTATGGAAATTAGTAGCAACAGCAGCCTCACGGCATCAAGAGACCTGGATTGTGCTGCCCATTAACCGTTGACATGGCACTCTGAGGGCAGCGTGGAGGGAACCATCTATAAGCGCCATTAAAACAAACCACCCTGAACCATACTAACAAGGTCCCCTGACGTCTGTGAAACTGCCATTTCTCAAGAGGCTTAGCTGAAAACCTGGACAACCCCAGTCTCCAGATCGGAAATTGCTGTCAAATAGTAAACTGATCTTACCTCAGAAAGGCTCAAAGCTGGGTGATATCACTAACTTAACTGCTATTTGTTCAAGCTGACCTTTGCAAAATCAAACTTCCATTCAAAGGAAAAAAAAACAAATGCGTTACCAATAATAAAACTGTTCAGTTGATTTGTTTTCTTTTGATAGTGTTGGAAAAGTGATGCAATATATAAAACAACCTCGATGTGATGATACTGTGCAGTCTGCTGGCACATTAGCCAACGATAATCCTCACTGTTAAATTCACAAACAATAAACAAACTTTAGGATAGCCTCTAGGACACTGTAAAGAAATTGGAGCCAGGCTTAGCTGTTTCTTTTTAATCCCTTCAATTAACTAGCTTAAGGTTGCTCTCACAGATCACAGCACAAACAAACAATGTACAATTTTCTCCATTCAAGGTGAAGTGGTGTTTGGCGAGTGCTTTGAACATGCTCGGGAGATGTACGTTGTGACAATGAGTTGTTGGGCTGAGGACCACTATGTTTTCAACCCCAGGGATACCAGTGAGGACAGAGTACAAGATCTTTTGGAAGCAGCTGGGAGTGGAACACAAATCAAAATCCTTGTATAGTGGAAAACCCCTGCATGAGGTAAGGCACCCCAAATTATCAAATAGAGCCTGCCATTGTTCTGATCAGGGGGTGGTGACAGTGAGGATTTCAGACCTGCTGAACCTGGAGAACAGGTTTAGGCCGATAAGCTTAAGAAGAAGAAGACAGATATGACTTTGTTGCTACAGCAGACTTACAGTTGGACAAAACCCACAATGTCTGGTTTAGAGCTGCTGTAACCAATCAGATTCAACTGCAACTCCCTAGCCAGGAATCAAACGTGTGTTGTCACAAGTTCCTTGCAGACCCAAGTCTCTCGCTTGAGGAACTCTTACCTTAGACTCCACTACTATCTGAATAAATGAATGCAGACATCACCTAATTCCAGTGTGCAAGTTTTAAATGCTGCCTTCCAGGAAGCGACATTATGGATGTGATGCAGTTGCATGACTGTAAGGCATGACAGTAAGCGCTGAGTCTGCCCTGAGGGTTTGTTGAGGAGCTGAGGCTAGGGAAGACTTTGGAGAAGCGATTTAACTTGCCACAGTTCCATTAGGTTTGCCCTATAAAGGTCTGTGCCCTGTGAGCGGAACAGCCACAGTTTCCTGTTGTGGGTTGTGAGGTTGAAAAGCCTGTAGTACTGCATGTTCTGGGTCATCTTGGAGTGAAGTGTCTGAGCTACGTCACCATTGTGTGCAAAAGAAGACTATCAGCGCAGTTATGCAGATAGCAGTGGACTTGAAAAGTTTTTTTCTGTTATTGTGTTCGTCAGGGTTAACTCATCCAGTTTTATTAAGTCTCTCTCATATTTTCTCATAGTTTCTTACTAATTTTGTCCTGAAGTAAGTTTTGTTTATAAATGCTAGCCAAGCCTTTCAAGTTTTCAAGCCACATTTTGCTGAGCAGACTCACCAGGCAATCGGTGAGGAGGAATCAGTGGAGCAGGGAACTGTGCTGTATTAAAGGGGGCTTGGAGGAGTTCTATAGAGGCAGAATAGGTCTGTGCTACCCCAGAATTCCGTAGATGCGCTGTAACTCTGCCAGAGCTCTCCAGGTGGAGCAAGAAAAGATGTTGATACTTGTAGGGAAAATTCTCCCATTCTCGTCACCAGATAATACATTTAATAAACAGACAAAGAAAGGTGCTAGACTTCTTCCTTGTAATTAAGTTCGCACAGACAAAAAACAATGTGTGTGGAGACTTAATACTCCACTACATGGGAGTAGGGTTCTGCCACAGTGCCATACACTGCCCTTCAGAACATCAATACGCACTGTCCTTGAACTGGGAACTGAATAATTGGTTGAATTTGTAAGTCATAAGTATCTCTTAGCAAAAAAACATGGCAAAGGAACAACCATTACTGGGTGAAATAAATGTATGCAGCAGCAAAGCAGTAAAAGATGAGGAATCACCATCAGCACTTGACAGTCAAACCAATTTAATGGTAGCGGTCTACTATAAAATGACTGTTTTGACTTCTATTTTATTATTGATATAACTAAGATACAGTGGTATAATTATTTGATTTGATTTTCTGACTTCTTGGTATCTTATTTAAACCTTGCAGATTGCTATTATTCCTTGTGGTAATTTTGTTATGTAATTAATAAAAAACTTTAGTATGTGTGAATGGAAGGAGCAGGTTCTATTTGCCCATCTAAGTTATTTTATTACTAACAATAATTTCTGGCTGCGCCCCTGGCAAGGTGAACCGAAAATTATTTTTAACATCTATTGTATATTTAGGAAAAAACACGTCTCAGGTAGCATGCATGTAAAAGAGCAGTTATAAATTCATTTTTAAAATGGATCAAGTGGGAGATTTTTGTGACTTTAGTAATTTGGGTTAATTCGTTCCTTAAAGTTTCAGTCCTTCTGTTGTGCTGTCCTGCCTCCTGAATCATATGTTGTTCTTTGTTGAAATGGAGTCCCCTGTGACAATTATCCACACAGTAAGCACTATCATACAATGAGAATGAAGAGCACAAACCACGACCTTTGCCTGCCTACCTATACAATACCTACATCACAACACATATTCTGTTCCACACTTCAGTGTATCATCTGTGACCCGGTGTGGTGAGCCAGATATGATGCATGAAACAATGCAGTTATAATGCAGAAATATGATAATTTTTGAAGGGTGGGTACAGAAAATTATTCCCTTAAAATTGTCTAATTAAAGCTACTGTACCAATGGGTATAATTGTGTCATTTCTTTCTGGCATGTTATCATGGTTGAAGCAGGCTTCTGTTGATGATAATTCAAAATAGGGAATAAACTTTAGGGTATTTTGATAAATTTAATTAAATGTAAACGTAATACAATTTGCCTCAGTATTAGTAAAGTGACAGCACGCTGTTAAATGTTTTTTTTTCTTTATCTAGTGAGGTAGTGTAGAACTTTGACTTCACATGAAAATGCTGATCAGATTAGAAAACCATTGCTTGTTGTCTAATGAGAGTCTTAGTAAAACCAGAGATTAAGGCTTTTCACTCTAGGAGCCAGACTGGTTTGGTCTTGAGTTTATTTTGGCATTGTAATTTGACAGTTTAATACCTTTCTTCTGTTGATTTGTATGAACCTAAGACATCAGTATCATGCCATTCAGATGGCTGTGGCGATGTTTACCATCTGAGAGTTAACTAATCAATGTGTTCATTGCTATTTTAGTGGTCTGGTGTACATAGGTTCCCAGCAGCACTAATGTATGCAGTCTTTCCACCATTACAGCAGAACTGCGATATACCCTTTCAGTGTAATCAAAAACAGTGTGCCTTACAAATTCTTAAGATGCAGTGCAACAATTATTCAGGCAACAAGGGCCATTTGACCGGTTGGCAACAACAAAACTCTATTCATAGCTTTATTGTGTTTTATTTTACACCCTTCTAATGAGTGACTATTAATTAAATAATGAATTATTGAGCTCCAGAACTGTTAAATTGTTTAATTACATTTACATTACATTTCAGTCATAGCGGACACTTATCCAGAGCGACATAGAAAAGGGCCTTAGTTTACAATAACAGATACGAAGTTACCATGCCCTATTGACGAGTACTTAAAGAAGTTACGACGACTAGTGCTACAAAGGAGATAACGTACCATACAAATACGAAAAATAATCATAAGCATAAAAATATAGCGGGCAGTTCCTGGGGAAGATTAAAGACTGTGGTGTGAGGTATAATTGGAAGACGCAAGTTTTCAGTATCCTCTTGAAGGCAGCTGTGGCAGATTGCAGGGGTCTAATGGGGATTTAAGGCGAGATGAGTGTGCAGCCAGGAGCTGATTCAGTGGTAGCTTGGTGGGTGAGGATCTTGTGGCGGATCCTAGGGAACAGTGGAGATTTATGAGGATGGGGGTAGGATGGGTGAATTTCCATTATTTGAAGACCACCCGGGCAGCAGTATTTTGAATTAGTTGGAGAGGTCTAGCCGAGGAGGCTGGCAGGCCAGCCAGTAGTGAATTGCAGTTGTTGAGATGGGATATCACCTGTGCCTGGACCAAGACCTGTGTCAAGCCACTGAAGCGATGTAGTTCTGGCCACCTTCTGCCTCATCCAAGTAGATACATCCTGAAGGCAGGTGGAGAAGTGAGGGAGTATCTCTGAGATCTGTGAAGGGGAAAAGTTGGGTGTCATCAACTGTGATAACAGTGCTGTGAGCAGAGATTACTTTGCCTAGGGATTTCATGTATAAAGGGAAGAGGAGGGGGCCCAATACTGAGCACAGGGGCACTCCTTGTGGTAAGGTAGTGCGCGGCTGAGACAGTGTCTCTCCAGGTAATCTGGTAAGAGCAACCAGTAAGGCAGGAAGCAAACCAGGGTTGAGTGCCTGATAGTCCCATCTCAGACAGTATGGAAATGAGGGTCTGGTGATTAACAGTGTTGAAGGCAGTGGAGAGACCCAGAAGGAGTAGGACCGACGAGTTGCCTTCAGCTATTGCAGAATGTAGCGCTTGGCTAATAGACAGGAGGGCTCTTTCGGTTGAGCATTTGGCTTTGAAGCCGGATTGATGAGGGTCCAGAAGATCGTTCTGAGAGAGGAATTGAGAGGGTGAGAGAACTTATTAACGGCTAATTTTCCCAATATCTAAACTGATTCCAGCCATCAATCAAGACAATAGAGGCTTATCCCCCAACTTGAGAACACAGATTCTATACTTCATTGACAGGGTGAAATCATTACACAGACTAGGTTAAATTTAAATCTTTGTATTCTATTTTGCACTTTATTAATGAGGGCAAGACATCACCCAGTAGTCTAGGTTGATATCGTAGGCTGGTGTAAAGGTCTGAATTCTGGGACAGGCTCTGCCGTTGCATCCTGTGCCAAGTTAAACGTGTGATAAACGGCTTGTCCTCAGGAAATACCCATATTAACGTTAATCTAATAAATAGATTAACGTTAATAAAATAGCTAATTCGTAGTGGAGCTCACTAGCTATAGATCGTATTTTAGTCAAATCTCTTGTAAGGACGTTGCCAGCGTCACTAAGGTTGAGGGTATGAGCCACAATCCATCCCCAGTGGTTTAATGTACATATGACAACTGAGGAGTAACTGTTTTCTACTCAATCATTGTTCTAGATAGCTACTACGGTGACACCAAGGGCATTATACGTTTCTTAACAAACTTAAAAATCTAAGTGAGCACTTGTGTCCTTACGGCACACTAGCAAGCAGTAACACTCCTGCAGATATTAGCAGTAACAGTCTTGCAAATGTTTTAACATTGCTAGCTTGAATTTAAACTTCCCGACTTTTATTTAGTATTTCATCCTTGTATGTCATGTACAACCCAGATAGTACATCCAGGCTCAGCGCCTGTCTAACAGTGGGAAAGAACAACTAGTGGAAACCTCGACTTGCAAATGTTGCTTTCCAGAAAATGTCTAACATCCTCAACATCCTGCAGGAGCTAGTCGACTTCCTACCCCTCACAGGTTTTCACCTCGATCCTCTAAAAACTTCTGAGACCTGGGTATGGGCGAGGAGAGGAGACATCACAGTTGTTGCCAAAAAAAACATGAGAATAGGCACTAGAAATAGACTGAATTTGATTATCCAAGCAGCAAGTGAGAGCTTTGGTCACAGCTAGCCCTAAATTGCCGTATGATTTAAAAAAAACAACAATGACACCACAGACAACAACTTGGTTTTCTAAGTTCAAACCCAAAAAATATAATATCTTTAAGCCACTCTGGATTGTTACAGACAGGATACTGGTTTGAGAGTCAATGTGCCATAAGGGTAGTGTTTAGCAGTGTTTAGCAGTCCTTCTATCCCTCTTGCTCATAAGTCAGAGGCGCAAAGAGAGAGAGATTACATCAGCCAGAGCTCAGTCTCTGCCAACTGGAATTAAGGGGAAGTGTTGCAAACATTTAGAGAGTAGAGGAAACGGACAATGGGTCTGGCATACCTCTGGGGGCTCACAGAGACTTAGTCAGGTTGACAGCAGAGGCTTGTCACCATTTATGGATGACAGGTGGGGTGCCAAGGATGTGGCAGCAAACCAATAAGTGAGTTGATCATAAATAAATCCTTTGTGGCAGCTTCACTCATGAGCATGGACAGCTCATGTTTAATATCTATCAGTTTGATAAGTAGAAAGAGTGAAAAATGTGTGTGCAATGTTATAAAACATGTCAAACGACAGCTGAACACCATTTTTTAAAATTCTTTTAAAGCCATTGGGTACTCTGGGGTTTTCTTCCTCCACCTCTGCCTGGGCAGGAAGTGACGGGGGTTGCTAGCAGAGGTGGCGAGAGGAGTGGATGAAGACAAAACAAGAGCTCCCCAGCAACATCCAGGAAAGCCGCGCTCCCTGGCAACGTCCAGGAAGGGCCTGCCAGTTCTGTCCGTGTGATTATTTTCAGCAGAAGAATGTTGGGGAAGATTTGGACTACCACAGAGCCACTTTGAAAACTTGCACACAACTGCAGCCTTATCCTCTGAGAGAGGACTAACCAAATGCATTGAACCAAATGCAGTTTTACTTCTTGCCACTAAATAAGACACTGTTGAAAAAAACTTGCTTGTAATTGCCTTTAATTTGTGGGGATTTTAAACCGAGAATACTTAGGAACAAACTGAACCAGTATAGACATTTTGAGAAGCAGTAAACAATATAACCTCTAAATGAATCCCTAAAGGAGTTTCAGAATCCGATCTGTCAAATTTCAGTTTTGTTGTTGTGTTACGTGGAAAGACCTCCATGGGTCTGAGAGTAACCATCTCTAAAAGGCAAGGAATCAGATCCATGGTCCATTATGATCTGCATGACCAAGATCTGCAAACTTTTCTAGATTCTTAAAATTAGGGTTCCCAGAATGACAATCAATAAAAAGGAATAAGCCACAAACCACTGTCATCAACATGTAAAATCGTTCATGGATAATCCAGACCTCACCTATTAACTACCGTATGATCTTGTGGTAACGAGAGGATTTATCTGAACTATAATTAATTTAATGCATAAATTATTATTACTTATTAGAGTGACTAAACAAGGAGCTCAGAGCTCAGCCAGTCTTTTCCGAAAATGTAAATAGTTAAGCTAATTTGAAAAAAATCTGACTGTATGGAAGACAGTGTATTAGGTTATTGAAAATTCAGGGGTGGATTTGCATAGCTGTATGCATGGCTCCTCTCTCTTCATGAAAGATGTTTTAAGCTGAAAACCCTGTAACTTCCTCCTTGTGTAACTTAGAGTCTAAGACCCCGGTTTTGCCAAGGGCCACCTAAAACTTTACAAATGCTAGGTGAATACTTAGGTTGGCTTTTTCCCCCTACTCCTGGAACAACGCTTGTTGCTAGGAATGCTGGTTTTAGTGACATAATGTTAATTAATTTGCGATATATATATATATATATATATATATATATATATATATATCACCATGTGGACAAAAGTATTGGGACACATACACATTACACCTGCAGGAGCTTTTATGACATCCCATTCTAAATCCATAGGCATTAATATCGAGTTGGTCCTCCCTTTGCAGCTATAACAGCTTCCACTCTTCTGGGAAGGCTTTCTACAAGATT
>JAOYSI010072803.1:0-20912 GCA_025775065.1 Hiodon alosoides | reverse complement strand
TTTTTGTGGTTTGGTGGGGACAAATTTATCCCTGGTGTAACCACCACACCCAACCCCCCCCCCCCCCCCCCCCCAAAAAAAAGGAAAAAACAATCGATAACGAGTCTGTGAATCAGAAATGATTATCTCTCAATGTGATGAGAAACTTTTTGTATATGATTATCATATTTATTGTATTAAATCATATTAATATGTATTTTCATTTGAATCAGACTGATTCTGCAGTTGTGTCCTGTATGCAATAAGCTAATTAGCTTATACTTACAGGGTTTACCTTTTGATATACTAGTTCTTGTCACAGGCTGGAAATAGAATCATTATTATTATTATTATTATTATTCCCTTTGATCCATGGATCTCATCCCAACTGTATACAGCTTGTCATGTTGTTACAAGTGAGAACATCTTTCTCATACTTTTCTGTTATTTTTTTTATTGGCTAAGGAATTGCTAATCTTTTGCAGATTGTTTTGTGTTTTCTCCCCTACATGACATTACAATTGAATGTATAGTTGTTTTCAATGAAAACATCTTTAATTAGGTCTACACTAGACAATCTTTTTACAGCCCTTTTCATTTTTTCATGTCAATAATGACAATAAGCTGAGGTCATGTGCTTCATTAAAGTGGGAAATAAATAAAATATATTATAATTATATATAAACTTTACAATGCTGATTTACAACGGATGGGCCTTAGTAACTTGGAAGGTACTTATGTATATATATATATTGTGACAACCACGGGTCGAACTTGCTTCGCCGCACGCAACGGAGAGAGGAATGCACACGAGAATCGTTCAGGTGAGCTTGGAAAACGAGCGCGATTTTTATTCGGCACCCTTCTGCCGTAAAATGCAACACGAAGTCCTCCCGGTTCGGGGTATAAGGCAACGAAAAAAGACAAAGAAAATTCCTCCCGGATCGGGGCATAAAATAATGACGAATGACGTCCGGAACAAAAAGTGGGGAGTGGGGAATGAACCGCCGGTAATACCCCACAAGCCCCAGGAAGGACTTTACCTGTTTCTTCATGGTGGGACGAGGCCACGCCAGGATCGCCTCCACCTTCAGTTCCTGGGGACGCACATTACCCCTCCTAATCCGGTACCCGAGGTAGGAGGCCTCCTCTAGACCCAGGCGGCATTTCTTGGGGTTGGCGGTGAGCCCTGCGGCCCGCAGGGCCCCGAGCACAGCTCGCAGCTGCCGTAGGTGCAGCTCCCAGGAGCCACTGTGGACCACTATGTTGTCCAAGTATGCCGCCGCATAGGCTCGGTAGGGTCGCAGGACTCTTTCCATCAGCCTCTGAAACGTGGCCAGGGCTCTGTGCACCCCATAGGGCAGTACGGTGTATTGGTACAGGCTGTCAGGGGTCACAAAGGCCGTCTTCTCCCGGACTTGGAGGGTCAGGTGCACCTGCCAATACCGTTTTGTGAGGTCGAGGGACGTTATGAAGCGGGCCGGCCCCAGGCGCTCGATCAGTCCATCGACCCTGGGCATGGGGTAGGCGTCGAACTTGGAGACCTCATTGAGCTTCTGGAAGTCGTTGCAAAACGGGAAGGAGCCGTCCGGTTTGGGGACTAGGACCACTGGGTTGGACCAGGCACTGTGGGACTCCTCGATGACTCCTAGCGTTCCGTCTTGCCTCATGTATCCAGTAGGGCCGGAGGCATACCTGGACCCCCCGTTCTGTCTGGATGTCGTGGTAGCGAGCGTGGTCTGCCCCGGCAGGTCCGAGAACATATCCCGGTGCTGGAGGACCAGTTCCAGGAGGCCTCTGGCCTGGACTCAGCTGCTCGCTTAGCGGGACCTCTGGAAGCAGGGAGGGGGCCGCCAGGGTGGGCAGGGCAGAGGTGTGGGGAGCCGGCAGCCTATGCCACTTTTTTAGCAGGTTGATGTGGTAGACCTGTGTCGGCTTGCGCCTCCCGGGTTGACGCATCTGGTAGTTTACCTCCCCCACCCGGGCGACCACTTCGTAAGTGCCCTGCCACTTGGCAAGGAACTTGCACTCCGTTGTGGGAATGAGAACCAGGACCCACTCCCCCAGCTGGAACTGGCGCACCTGGGCACCCCGGTTGTAGACTCGGGCCTGTGCCCACTGGGCTTGTTGGAGGTGCTCCCTTACGACGGGCTAGACCTGCGCCATTCGAGCCTTCACCTTCTTGATGTGGTCAATCACGGAGCAGTGGAGGGATGGCTGGCTTTCTCAGGCCTCCTTACCTAAGTCCAACAACCCACGGCTTGTTGAAGCACTCCATGAGCCCATCGGTCTGCGAGTGGTATACTGACATTCTCAGCTGCTTCACCCGAAGCAGCTGGAGCACTTCCTTTAAGACGCTGGACATGAAGCAGGTCCCCTGGTCCGTCAGAAACTCCTTCACGATCCCCATTCTGCTAAACAGAAAAAAGAGCTCTTTAGCCACTGACTTAGCCACTGACGTGCGGAGGGCCTAGGGGCAGTGCGCTGACACTCAGGCGGTGCAATACTTAATATCCCGTTTCATGCCGGGCCAGTAGATCCAGGCAACCACTCTCTCCCAGGTCTTGTCCATGCCCAAGTGGGCCATGTAAAGGACCTTGGAGACATAACACTTAGGAACAAACAACTGCTCGTGGATTTCCCCCCCTTCTGCACCACCTGATACAACAAGCCGTGCCTAGTGGCAAAATACTGGGAAGGTAGGGATCTTACCAGTTCCCGGGGTCGCCCGTCGTGGATCCGGACCTGGCTCCATGCATGTTTCAGGGCGGGATCTTCCAGCTGCGCCGTGGCGAACCGCCCAACCCGGTCCGACTGTTCCTCTGCAGCCAGGGGGAACTCGGACAGTTCAGAGGGTCGGTGTCGGCCACGCAGGCCTGGCAGGCTTGCCTGGGGGGTGGCTCCTGAGGACTCCGGCGGTGGGGTGAATGGGGCCGTTGGACTGTCCCCAACAGGCCCCAGAACCTGTCAAAGATGGGACAAGATGGGATAATTTTATTTATATATATATATATGTTTTTTTAAGATGATTCGGTTAAATGTATTTAAAAGGCAGTCAGTGCGGGATTCTCCATTTTGCTGAAATAAAATTATCAGTATTCAAACAGATCTAACCACTAGGTAGGTTCATAGGTGACATGATCATTCATGAGGGAAGATATTAAGGGGTAAAGCCAATGTTAAAAAGGCAAGCCCTTAAAATAAATCAAATACAAATCCTGAGGGGGCAGGGGAGTTAAAGTAAAAGGAAATATAGTGACTGAATTCACTTTTGTACTCCGGGAATAATAAATGTATTTATGAAAGTGCAAAGCTTCACAACCAGGGTCATCCAAGAAGAAATTAGATGCAACCCAAGAGGAGGAGATGAAGAGCAGGTGGAATGGGTTCTCGGATGATGGACCTTGTCTTATTCTCAAAGCGCTTGTTCATAGCCTTTTTCATATTCATTAAAACCGCTCTGGGCTCAATCCATTTTTCCACTAATAGTCAGACAAACTTTTCACAAGGGCTTTGTTGTATCGAGATTTTGACATTTTTTTGTACATGAAAAGCAATCATTCTGAGACAAAAGTGATAATTTTATGGAAAAGGTGGTGCCCAAAATAGTGACTATAATAATAAAATAGGTTTACTCACTAGGGTATTAAAATGACCGAAAACAAGCAGTATTTACAAAAAAACTTTCTTGTCAATAATGGATAGTAAAACCAGGGATTTTGAAACAAGTTTGTTTTTAGGTGTGTAAATAAGCTTATGTGCATTGAGGGCCAGAATGGTTTAAATTACAAGGGTTGTTTACAACATGTCAGTTATTTTCTGTAATGTATTTACTGTAATTAAGCTTTTTTTTGTGTGTGTTAGGTACTCTAATCTCTTTATCCTAGCGCTCAATAATTGCAATTCATTTGATGGTTAAAAATGGTTTTATAAAGTCTTATATATTCTATTTTCATATTTTCTGCCCGTTAGGAGCTATCATTTCTTGTTGCCATCAAACAGGCTTTCAATTTTCAATGTACAGTCCAGTTCAGTATCTATAATACAGACATCAACTCTTTAGCTCATGTAAAGTAGAGCAAACCTAATTTCACTTAATCTCTAAATCACCATAGAATAAACTGGGATCAAACATTTATACTTTCTATGTCTTAGATGCCATGTTTATTTTCTTTTCCTCAAATAAATACATGTTTACTTCACATTTTAGAAATCATGTCTGAGAATTGATTGTAAATTGATTAAACTAGACAACAAGGCAATTCAGAAAGCAATTCACCAGGATTCAGAAACAGGATGTTCTAAAACCCATAATCAAGTGACCGTTTAAGCCAAAACTGTCCAGATGGCCTGCAGTATTAGCAAAATACTGAGCAAATGAGTACTTAAAGTTTACATCACCACAAGAAGCATGGTCAATGTCCAATAGTCTGTAATGCTTTAAAAAAAGAAATATATATTATAAGCATTATGGGTTCACAGTAGGTTTATTATTTTGAAGTATCAAAAATAAACAGGTCAGTTGATAGTATATACATAACTCCTATGCATCAACACATGGAAATGCTACGTCAAAGCAAACGTTCTTTTTAAGTGTTATTAGCAAGAGTGAAGAGTTTCTTCATATAAAATGTCAATCATAGCTTCAGGAGGATGAGGAATGAGGTCATAGAAAGCTGAAGTACAAAAATATGAATTATTGATCTCTCTGCATATTACAAGCTTTAAAAGCTTACGTAACTCCTGCAGATTCTGCTACAGATGTGACAAGAATTAACTTTAAGGGCTACTACTGTTTTCAAGGCTGCTAAACCCTTCGTGCCCTAAGGTTTCATGATAAAATCTAAAGGTCTCCTCTAACAAGGTGTTCAGACAACTCCACACTTGTCAAGAACGCCTTCGCATTGACACTAGACTAATTGGAGAGTGTAGTGGTCTCGGTTCATCAGCCCGTCCAGAAAGACAAGTAACACTCCACAGCCTTGATTATGGGCTTCCTCAACTGTATGCTTTCTAAGTAAAAACATATAATTTCTCTTACAATTATGATCACTCTTTTTGCAGCAAAGAGCAGCCACCTATAATGTATGTTGAACATGTAAATCAAGCCTGTAAATCAAAATACTCTCAACACAAAATACCCTCAAATCTAAACACCCACATCCACCAAACATAAAGTGGCTTTGCGTGCAGACGCCAGATTGGATTCACTCAGCGCATCCATCGCTGCTCTTGAGTATGACCAAAGCTATATGTAGTTCACTAAAACTTAATCAACGGCGCCTAAAGAATACGTGAATCCACTTATAGTCAGAGGCGTTTGTAAAATGATGTAAAATGCCTATGAAAGTAGCTAGTGTATTGCCTCTGTTGCACCCAGACGTAAAAAAAAAAATATGTATCTTGTCATATTGTCATCGTGAAACTATAAGAGTGTAGAAATTTAGTAACATTTAATTATATCCTTTAATATTTTAAGTGTTTTGGTAATCAATGTGTATTAATGTAAACTAGTTTTCAGTGAATTAGGTAGTTAAGGTGAATAATCAGAGGGTTTGTATTAGCAATATGAATAAGTTACTGAACCATTGAAGGGAGGTTGGGAAAATGCAGCGAACCAAGACAAGATGCGTATCGCGACCACTAGCACGTTCATGTTGTCAGTCTGAACTAAAACTGGAGCACTATTAGGGGGGATTTCAGAGCCTCATTGAACAAACCAAGGTAAAGGAGTTTCAACTACTTCAGTTTAATTCAGTTTGGGATGAATCCAGACAGAGTCTGGCGCTTGAATGGGGCAGTTGACTCGCCTTCTTATAATTGTATACATAAAAATGGAGCGGATGAAGTTACCTCTGTGATGAGATGGGAGTGGGCGAAGTCTAGCCGTACAGAAGTGCGATTGCATTTCAGCGAGTTAAAAAAAAACCCACACGGTCTCTCCTGTTATCTGCTGTGAGTTTGTGTGTGTGTGTGTGTGTGTGTGTGTGTGCGCGCTAGTGTGTGTGTGTGTGTGTGTGTGTGTGTGTGTGTGTGTGTGTGTGTGTGTGTGTGTGTGTGTGTGTGTGTGTGTGTGTTGGCTTGAGGGCTATTGTGCTGAAAAAACGTAACCGACAAGACTCCACTGACTTGGACCCAACCACCTTCAGAGAGAAGAGGGAGACTTTGAGAAGTAGCCATTTCTTTTGTTTAGTTTTTTGCGGCCGGACTCACAAATCTCACAAATCCTTGTTATGAAAAAGGGACAGCGCTGGGGGTAAAAGATGGACGTGGGTTGGCACCACTACTGTGCAGATGGCTTCTAAGTAGCTGTTGCAATGTGTTGCAGTGTGCTGAGTAAATCTTAGGCAAAGTTTGGTAGGGGAGCAAGTTTGCTGAATCTTTCCATAGCAGCCCTTTGACCCTTGGGGGGACTATATAATATGATAGAAAGACGATAAATATAAGGTAATATAAGGTAAACATTATTGCCATTAAAAGATATATATTGGATTTCTCTGGTATTTTGGAATGACATTAACAGTGATGATATGTCAGCTATTTAAACCATGGCAAACAGTTAACTTTGGATTGCAAAATACCTTTTTATAGAGTACATTAAAAAAATTCTGAATTACTTTGGAAGTGGATCTTTGTACAACTTTTTTGAGTGCTATCGTCACATGTCCCTTTTCTAGAATAGGTTAGATTGTGCATGTTTCACCCCCTAGATGGATCATGGGAAATTTACAAAAGGAAGCAGAACCAATGTTTTTCTTTACCTCAGGGTTCTTTCTTTGAGATCAAAGGCTGAGGGTGACCGGAATAAAAATCTCCATACAAATGTGGGATTAGGTTTTTTTCTTAGATATAAATTTGAACTATGCACTCAGAGGCCATAGGTACACCACCCAGTTCATGAAAATGTGTCACTCCTACTGTAAGGGAGTCATCTGGCTATGTGGCTTGCCCCCATCCAAAGCAGGCAGACACATAGATGCATTCAGGTACTGTTAGTTTTAACAATAGAATGGGCAAAAAATTTAGTTGCTCAAGCTGAGGGATCAAACTGGGGTCGTCACAACAGGAAAGAGAAACGATCAGCTCATCAAACCAAAGACCTAAGTCTTTTGCTCCACGTGCAAATCGCACTCTTACCTTCGACTCAAGAGAGTGACATCGCTGTCAGTAGTGAGCCCGTTCACAACGAGCTCCGTAACACGACCAATAAAAAACATCTAGTTAGCAGCAGTCAATGGGGCTGGCAGCAGCAGTTAGCAGCAGTCCTGTGGGTTAAAAACAACTCAGTTTTCTTGAGTGGCCGGCACAGTCCCCACACCTTAACCCAACATCCCTTCGGAACATTATGAGGCCTTGCAGAATCCATGCCCCAGAGAATTCAGGCTGAGGTTGAGGGGCACGGGGGGTCCGACCGGGTACTAGATGGGTGTATCTAATAAACTGGCTACTGGCTGTATATTGCATAACACAAAATAACTGAAATATCCGCTATTGTGTGAAGCATTTAACTAAAATATTTTTGATACTACAATATACTTTTTAGATAAAAGATACATCTGACTTCCAGTTTAAGATACATATTTGCATAAAAATGTAAACAATACATAAATCTTAGTAAGTTGTTGGTTTCCCGGTTTGCATTCTACAAAGTAGAGGTTACATTGAAACAGACAATCTTGCATAGAGCAGTTGGAGAGGGTGGAATTCAATTTTGAATGGCGGAGGAACTTTGAGGTCGTCATAAATAATGTTGAGGCGGTGAGCTATAATGGTGTTTGACTCTGACTTTGTACAGGAGGTGCTGACATAATTCATGGGGGGACATGAAAAGAAAGGAACTTGTGGGAGGAATTGGAGGAACTGAAGAAATGGTACCGATCAAAGGGCTGATCTAAGGAGATTGGGGGTGTAAATTTAATTACATTTTACTGTTCATCTAGTACATCCTCTCAAGGACTTTAAACCGTAGTGTCTCAATGGTAGAATGAACTACCGGAGATGGTTAACCAAGTTACTAGTTTCAGACTAGTCTCAGCTCTCATAACCCAGATGCATTCCTATAACCACAACGTCGCCCCCCCCCCCCCCACATTGCAGTGTTTTGTGTAAAATGTCACTAATATCTAAAATATGATGAAAGATTCTGTAGATATGCTTAAATATTCTGCAAATATTGTTCTTCCAGTGATTACAATTTACTATTCCATAAATATTCTTGCTTGCGGACGGTGTTCATTTTAATAAAACGTTTACACAAACCAAACCAAAATCTTCACGGTTCCCTCTCATGGGTGTCCCAAATATATAATAATATAATAAACTAAAATAATAAACAAAAACCAAAGGAAAATGAAGTCATGTGAGAGGGAACGAAAAAAAAACATAAAACGGATTTATTTGCCTTTCTTGCCCTTTCTCTTCTCTGTGGCTCTAACATGCACCCAGCATGTAGTGAGGAAAAAGATTGTAGTGTAATCATGAAATCAGTCTCTGCTGGTGCCAGTGGATGTTTTCCTAATCAGCTCAGACGTGCCTAACAGACAGTTGTGTGCTACAATTCTGTTTTATGAATGATCATTAATGTGTTTATAATTGTGTAGTTTGAAATTTGAAATAATCGTTCCCCCTGATAAAGCTTGACAATATAAAATATCACTATTCCTTACATTGCACCTGTTTCTTAGGTACTTTGAGGGCTATTTTGCCCATGACGCACGAGGGCGCAAGTGGATTTGATATCTTTTTCCAACACAGGTGCAATACTTAGCACTACGGTGAGAACGGTCATTTGAATCACTACACAAAATTGACTTTCACACCAAGTAGGGTGCCGCTACGCGTTGTTGGGAGTGACCTAAGAAATAAAACACAATCAGCACATTGCACATTGTTGACCTCAGTTAATCAAAGTTTAAATCTCTTAAATATCTTAATAGGTATTCCGTCTGCGCTATTGCGAAAATCAACACACAATTAAATGTACAACGTGTCGCATGTACAATCATAAATGTTTATAATTCACATGGTCCCAACAAAATACATGTTCAATATAACTATTTTTAGCCAACTCTTTCAACGGTTGCGTTTGGGCTGGCTCCACCATAACCCAAAATGAAAGTTGCTGTATCAGCTTTACTGAGTCTCATCTCACCAGTTGCCAGCATCTAGTGCCGGCGTAACCAAAACAGAGCCCTTAACATAAAATGCAAGCTCTATTACCTATTCTGAACAGTCTTATTATGCAAATCACAAGTATTTATCCCCTTTAATTTTTTCCAGACTTTTTGAACTTATTGCTCACACATTACACATTTTAATCAGACTCCATTACTGACTTCCAATTGCATGCTGTGAAATGCAGAGATTAAGAAAGAAAAAATAATGAATTGCGTCTCACCGTTTCAGGCCGTTGCCCACGTCTCAAATACCACCCGGTGTTTACAGCCTTGACATGTTGCCAGCACAAGCGTTTCTCAGAAGTAACGGCCGGTCCCAGGCCTTGGAGCTATCTTTCTTTTCCATTGCTGTTGTTTTTCTCTGTCGTTAAGTTTCTGTCGCTGACAAACATAAGAATCACCGACTGCCAAATCACAATGCAAACTTTGAAAAGTTGAGCTTACTCGAGACGTTGCTGAAAACAGAGTCTGTTTTATATTCCAGATAAAAGGCTGCTGTTTATTTGCACTGCATTAGTTAAATGTATGGAAGATTCTCCCGTCCAGAGCAATCTGCATGACTTACAATTTTAGAGATTTATTCTAGATGGCTATTTCTAAAATAAATTCTATCCAAGGTACGACAGCAGGGCCCCCGATTTGTCACAAAGCACATATTGTCTCAGGATGTCATGACAGCCAGCTCAATTTACACAAGTAGCCTGCCAAGTCCCCAGACCTCAACCCATTAGAGCATGTTCGGGACGAGACGGAAACGGCTGTTTGCAGCGTGAATGTACCGCCGTCCGATCTGCAGTAACTGCACGATGTCAAAACGGACCAACGTTCCCATGGAACGTTTCAGGCGCCTTTTGGAATCCATGCCCCAAAGAATTTGAGGCTGTTCTGGAGGCAAAGGCAGAGTCTGACCCGGTACTCGATGGGTGTACCTCATAAACCGAGTGTACACTATCATGGGACATATCTGGACCTGATTCTGATTGGTAATACTGGACATTCTGCAAGTTTCATTCACATTAATCCTAAATAAATCAGTCTTTTCATTTTAAACACTGCGGTTTAAATTGTCAGTGCTTACAGCTAGTGAGGGTACAAAATCTCAGAAGATGTAAAATGCATGTGTTGTACTACCTAATCTGTCATGGGGAATTGATTTACTGTTTTAACTTTGCTGTGGAAGGCTTTGGGGATTAGGTTCTTATTTTCATTGAGGAGGCACAAATGCACAAGAACAGGTGGAGATGGAGTGGTAGAAGGTCCAAAAGGTAAATTAATCATGTAATACATTGTAAAAAAGATCACACTGCAGAATTACAGGGAGTGACTCATGGTGACTCTGTGCTAGAGTGCCCGTAGTCCTTCTCTAATATAGCAAACAGATAGGGATGGATCAAAGAATGAAAATTACAAGAAGTGGAAATAAAAGCCTTGCATGTATTCGGAACTTGGCGAAGAATTAATTACCACATTCCTCTGATGATTATTCATGGGCCACGAAACTTTTTGAGGACATGTTGTACATATTTAAGCAAAAATTTAAATCCACCTTGTGAAGCTATTGACCATTTTTCAAAGATGATCATGATGGTGAACCAATTGATGCTGGGATGGATATGCTTCTCCTCAAAGAAACTGAACCTGTTTTACCCACTTGGACCCCAAGCCAATGTTAACGTAATCCAGACTCCTTAAGCACATATCATTTGTGTTGAAACTGATTGATAATTAATCAGTCTTGAAACCCATCTTTAAATGAGCAAGATTGCTGTGTTGGCCTTCTATGCATATGATGTATGCATGCGTAAATGTGGAGGCCTAGTACTTTGTTTAAATATTAGTGAGTATTAGTAGAAATATTAGTAGAAAACAGTGAGTTTGGCTAAATGGACTGTTCTGTGCCTAAAATCTACCGATGCCATGCAAATAAATATTAATGTGCAGACAGAAGTAAGACCATAGTGTTTTTCTCAGCAATTAGCAAATTGTCATTTTAATAAAACCCAAAACGTTGAATAACTGTCTGAGTAAATATGGTAAGTAGCTGTATGAAGCATACAATATATATGAGCATTTTTTACCCCTCTTCATAAGGGTGTTAAACAAACACATTTTCTCTCCATGGAAAAGTTGTTAACTTGGTGGGAGATGTCAGGCTGCTGATCCAAAGCTAGCACTTTGAAGTACAGTCTTTTATCAGTAACTACTGCAAATTGGCTTGCCAAAAGCAGCAGATCATTCTTTCAGAGCCTACAGATACTCTGCATCTGTAGACATGTTTAACTCACTTTCAACTGTAGCATACTTCAGTGATTTAAAATTAACGACTATGTCACAGCTTTTGTTGAGCAATATGGTTCGTGTCTATTCTTTGCAGCGTTCCCCTTCCCCATCATGAAACGTAATTTCCTCACTTTTGCAAACTCAAAATCATTTTTGTTCAACTTGCTAGAGAATTCTGCTCATTAGAAGGGTAAATATGTATGTATTTTGCAAACCGTTGTTTCCTGATACCTTATAATGAGGCAATGGGGGCAGCGTATTCCAATCATTTATCTGGTTCCGGGGTTTCTTTTTGGTGTGTTTAAACATTATAGAAGGTTTTTTATTTATTTTTTTATTTTTTTTACAGTCCTTTACAGTAAAACACTAAACAACTATGAAACTGTATAAAATATTCATCACCTTTCAGACTCAATGTAAAAGGTGGCTGACATAGATTTCCGCACATTGCTTGAGCTGTCAAATTTTCCAAGACTGTAAGTGGCAGCCAGCAAATTTGTATTGTCAAACTCATGCCATCCCAGCTTGACAATTTAATGTTGTGGACTTCGGAAGAAAATGGGGTGTGAATGCTACAAATCCCAGAATCTCTTCTGGTGGGTGTACAAGAGGTCCCTCATCAAAGTTCCCTTATTTATTTAGTAGGATAAATAGCAGGAGAGAGATATGTTCTCTTTCTAGTGCATAAACAGCATGAAGATTGCCATTCTGGTTTTGTACTGAAGTGTGATTTTTGGTATGTTTGAAAACAGTGGCTAGGGCGCGGTAACTAACGGTGTCACTGCCTGGCACTGGAGAGAGGGAAATGTAGTTTCTTTGGACTGTTGCAATCCTTGGTCCCTAAACCAGACATACTTATGATCATGCTTCAACTTCAACAAATTGCATTACTCTTTTTTTTCAAAGAAGAATCACATGTCCCCTAGTTTGTTTACATCATGATGCAAGAAATAATGAATATATTATATTGTAATAAAAGGTTTTATTGTACATTTGCAAGATCTGCCTAATAATAAACAGCAAATACACACAGTCTATGGGAATGGAGGGATGAAACAAAGAAAGAACAGGGGTGGCAAAATAGAACAAATAGGTGTTTGCCGCGGTTAGGGTGATCTGAAGTTAGATACCTAGCTTGACAGTTCTAGCTTGAAAGCTCTTGGAGGAGGAGCCATTGAAATGGCAGTGGCATTTCATCACAAGGACTTTATACCTAGGCCTCGGTACTTTCTATAACTAAAGGACCCCATCCCACGTTGGCGATGGTCATTTTCTGAGACTAACTGCCGGCATGCTTTTCCCCTGTCGAGTTCGTCCAGGTCTCCCTAGCAAATGTGACAGATTGTGATCCTATCAGGGCGCTTTTGTCGCAGTGTACTCTGCAGCCTGGTCTTTAGCCTCCTCAAGACACCAAAACAACCAAGAGGAGTCTAATGAGTGCTTCAACAGCATCACCCATCTATCCCAGTTTGTTTAGAGCACGCAGACTGCTCTGAAAAAATGCCACATCTGCACTTTCAAGAACCCTATAAAACTCAGCCATGTGGTAATCTTCAGCGGACGCTGAAGACGGACTCATCTTTGGCCTCAGATACTGCAATAATAGCCAACTTCTCAAAACAGCACAGCAGCACAGGCTTATACCGCCCAAACACTGCTTTAACCGCGGTTTTTGCCACAGTCCGTCTTCCGGAACATAGGCGCTTCAAGTGCTTTGATGTTCCCTATTCAGACTTTGCAATTTCCTTGAACACGACCTTGCATTTTCCTCGCCGATAACACAAGCGGCCTAGCCTGTGGATCCAGGTCAGTGCATGACATGCCACAGATGACGCTGTGCAGGCAGCATGGGTAACTAGGTTCATAAACCCAGGCCCCGAATGGACAGCAAGGGCAAACGAGGCTGCTGTTTTCTCATTTCTCTCCGTTCCCAGACCGATTTTCTGCTCCGCCATTCGTCCGCCCACGGAGACGGGCAAGAGTAGCAACCCTGGTTACATTCTCTCCAGCTTGATGGAAACTTCATAGAAGCCTAAAAAGACTAGATGGACTCTTGCTCTTCTCCTGCCATGTCATGTGTTCCATCAATTATGCCATGATGTACATTTTTTTAATTATGTGTTCTGTGACTTGTAAAATCCTTACAACTTGTTCTAAGCCATTTGCCAAGTACTGCATACTGCTGAACTGACTCTTATTAGCTGCTTAAAGCTATTAAGAGCTAAATCCGGGCAAGCTAAGTTGTAAAGACCCTACAAACTCTCGTTTCCTAACTAAATAAAGACAATTTTCACAACGAAATCACGAAATTGATGCCTCAGTGTTTGCACACAATTTGCCAAGCAAAGTAACCCATGTATATTGTAAACAAAAAATATACTTACCATGGATTTCACCATAATGCTTCAGAGCTCAGCATTAGGGCACTTGTGTAACAGATTTTACCAAAGCTAAAGTTGACAATTGTGAACACGTATTATTAACAATAAAAATTTCATTAAATAACAATTGTCTGGCATCGTAAAGAACGGATTTCTGTGCTTGAGATTGAGTTGGTAAATTGGGTTTCCACATTGTATAAACTGATGATGTGCCAAACTTTACTAACTAAGAAGTAATACTCATCATCGTCACAAAAAAAATTATAAATACATAAAACTCACTGCTTTCACAAAGCTAGGGAGCTATAACATCGCTAGTGATGTTATACAAGTCAAATTAACACAGACGAGGAAAGTAGTTCACTAACTTAGTAGCTGGCTAGATAGACAGATACATAAGATATTAGCCATGCTGCATTAATCTCAAACGTGAATCAGCTCACCCTCAACTGTGTTGTTGTTATTCAAATCGTTGCGGTAAATTACTAAATGCTTGTGCAAAGATTGTTGCATGCTTTTTTTTTTTTTAATTTTTTTGCATTTTGAGCAAAAAAAAAAATCAAAAGTAAAAAGCCTGTTTAACTTGTCCAAGCCCTGAAGCAGTTTAAATATAAAAGAGGATACGTGACTGAGTGACATAGAAATTCATTTATATTACATTTATACATTCATAAGTATTAAGTATTTCAATACCTTACGAACAGTCATATTACATTATGTAACATAATAATACAAATTAATCTAAAAGGACACGCATGTCACACGTTGCTGTCATAAAAGTTGACTGGCATTCAGACCTAAATGTAAGGAAACAAAATTTAAGTTAGGAAGGCTTAATATCCAGAGAGTTCATGTGCAGTGAACAGTGACAGTGTTTGATTTTAATTCCACAGTATTTCAGGAAGTCACAGCTCAGATGTACCACTTGCATTTGGTTCCTGACTAGGAGATGTTAGACAGGCGCAAAGCAGTCTGGGTTCTGTGCTTCTTGCCATTTCTAATTAGAAGCGGTCTGAAGAGTCGCTGCGTGGGGCTCATTCTCTGCTGAAGGAGTTTTTCTCTTTGTTATCAGTGCTATGACAGAATTTTAGTTGTGAATGTGAAGAGAATGTGGGTGTAATATCACATTATGTCACGGGTTACCAAATATCAGACCACCATATTTGAGTTGAACCAAAACAAATGTCAGAGAACGAACACTTTGACTTTTCTCTGTATTGCAGCCCTGGGTGTGCTGATTATCCGTCCCTGGCTCCCGCAACTGGGAGACCTTGACAAGGAAGTTGAGGGAGGGCTTTAATTAACGAGGTGAGCTGAGATAAACTGCGGGCATTGGTTTGTTTGTTTAAGTTTGGGTTTGGGTTGAGTAAGGATTTTGTTTATAGAGCGCTTGGCAAAATAGATCCTGCAGCTCTAAGTAGACCTTGTCCCTTTAAGGCTTTGTGCATTTCAAGTCTTTTAAAAATGATATGGTGGTCTAGGCAGCACGTATTACAAGTCAAGTAATACTAGAACAGAGACCAAGCTATTATCAGAAGCTAAATAACCATAATTTACAGACTTGTCAAATACTGTCTCATTGCTCTATACTGAAAACCTGATTGTCGGCTTCAAGAATATTATTACAATTTAAAATTCCAACAATAATTTAGCTACTACTTTCTCTAATGCACGGACAAAAAAAGGCAGGTTAGATACTGGCCTATAATTCTTGAGAACGTTTGGGTCTAAATTTGGTTTCTTTATAGTTGGCTTGACAACACCTAATTTATGAAACATTCACAATGTTTAATAATGGTTTAAATATCACAGGAAGAAGATATTTAAGTTTGTTGACACTGAGTCAAGAAAACAAGTTCATAATTTTGATGACCAAAGTTTTTCAATTTCAAGTAGAAACTGTACATTTGCCTTTAGCCGGTGTTTTAAAATTTTATCTAATGTAAGACAATTTACTATGTCGGCTGGAAACTTTAAACTCACATTTCTAACAACCGGTGACCGATCAGAAGTGTATTGAAACTGTCGATGACCTTACTCCCTGGAGACGAAGACAAGAGTACCATTAGATCCTGGAGTCTGATTGGTTGCTGGTGTTGCATCATGGACTTTTTTTTGGAAGTACGCTTCCTCCGAACTGTGATAAAACTCAGCTGCTCAAGCTCAGCCGTGGCCTTGGGAGATGTCCTCTCTGTTCCTCTCTCTGGAGAATCCTGAGCAGAAAAATAAACCAGAATAAAATTCTCACCATCTTTGACATTGTAAAGATTCCAGATGCGCCTCTCTGGGTTCTCCGCGAGTTGAACATTAACAGTACAAATTCCACATACAGAGTTATCAGAACCGCTGGTATTGATGGAGCTAAGTATAAACTGTATAAAATTTTACACTGGGTTTGAGGGAAGGTCACAGGTGGACATTTGTTTGACACGAAAAGATTGATAACTGTCATAAGGAAACGAACAGAGAAGAGTATGCGAGTGAGCAAACAAAACCAGGAGAGGTCCAGAATATTTCTGGTCAAACATAAATCATTGAACAAACATTTTGACGAGGCTTTTTACACCCCTGAAAAAATGTAGTTTTTGTTTATTCTTACATTAACAGTAAAAACTGTAAAAACTCACTTTCACAACAAATGTAAAAAAAAAAAGAGGGATGTAAAACTACACTATGGCTGTGTTTCACAAAACCACTTATAGGAGGCTTTAAGAAATATAAAACAAATTGTAAAAAGGCATCACCGTCTCTGTTTTTATCCCACAATTAATATCATGCAATGATACATGAAAATATTATGACGCATATTATGTTATCCGCTTTAAAGCGTCGGTTTTCCCCCAGACAAAATAGCAACATGCATATCTGCACTGCGTTTAACATATGTAAGCACAGAGAACAGAACACTAGCATATGCTCACAAACCTTGCTGAAAGCAATCATTAACATCAGTCACACTAACTGACTGAAACTGATTGTAACCTTTTCTTATTACCAGTGTGGTGAACTGTTACTACCGGTAATAGTTGCAGAAAAAGCGTAGTTATATGGAAAGTTGTGTGTAGATAAAAATAAAATATAATCAGTCTTTTTCACCAAATACTTTCACGTGTCAGGTAGTTGACTTGGTGAAGGTCGGAGATATAGAAGATGCTATTGCAAAATCAGATATTTATTTTTAAATTAAATATTAAGTGGTATTTCATTTTTTTTAATTAGTTAGGCTGGGTATATAGATAGCTTTTTCAGATAAGGTAAGCTTATTCTGTATAAATCTCCCCTCTCTGTAACATATTGAGTAAAATCTCAGCTGCTAAAAAGACACATTGGGGGCAGTAAAGTGATATGGTTAACAACAACAGTCTGTTCCTACAGCCTGGAATGTCGGTTCTCTCTCTCTCTCCACTGCACACTAAGTCCAAGAATGGCTCAAACTGAGCAGAATTATTTATAAGAACTCTTAAATGTGAAAGTGCCGGCCAATATGACTCGAAGCCCTCATGTCGCACCATTAGAGAAGAAGCAAACTCAAGTGAACCATTAAGGGGCCATAAAACTTCCACTACCGTTGTGATTGCTTGCAAAGCACCACGGCGTTATAGCTGTAACAGGAAAGCAATTTTGATAATTGCAAAATCCAAACTATTTCAAAATGAAAGTTTCGAAACAGCCATCTTAATTTAAATTCAGATCCAAGTCAAAACCCTATCACACTAACGATAATGAAATTATTCTCAATCTATTTGTTATGGAACCAAATTGAAGCTCTCTCATTCTGTGAAGGGGGGGGTGAACCCAGATTTTGGAGAAAAAGGTTGGAGAAATGCACACAAATAAACATAATTAGGCAATCTGAATCAAATGGCAACAATAGACAGATTAAGCACATAAACGGGTGAGTTGATGCTGAAGGGCGCCCCTAGTGGTACGCCCTTATGCACCATGCATGCCATTATAGCTTGACCTTTTCGATTATTTTTAACCAGGTTTTCGTTTTTTAACCACTAATTCACCGTTTCCATCCCAACCAGAAAAATAATATGCATCAACCCATGCATCTCTTCCAGGGCAGAAAATATGACCTTGCCTCAAAAATTACAAGATGAGCATAAGCAAGCCATTTTTATAGTGATAGTTTGTTATATGGATCTGAGAAAAGGTATGGGGGAAAAAATTAATTATTGTCACGCAAGTACATTCACACTGAAAACATGACCAAAGAATAACAGTCACATTCATTTGACACATTTTTGGAAACGGGGATGTAAGCGAACAGTTCAGGCAACCGAGCTGCAGCTGCTTTTGGTACCTCCATTTCACTAGTCACTGGCAGCCTTTTAAAGTCGTAATTTCCTCTGCCCCTCCTGAAAATAAATACTCCTGAAAGTGAACGCACAATATTTAATTTAATTTAATTTAATTTGTGAGTTAGCAATTTTGCACTTGAGATGGTAGCACTTTTCCGTTTAGGGAAACATTTCTTGGGTTATTACATTCTGGATATTGCCCAGACTGATGTGGAAACTCAGTCTACTGACTAACTGTCAAGCCCCCAAAGCAGCAGCCTATTATTATAATAATTATTGTATCAATTGCCAGCCTATTAATTCAATTTTCCAAAATGTGTTTGCTTTTTAACGTGCCAGGGGATGTTATTGTTGTGTAACATATGAAATGCAGAAGTCCTGGGGTTAATTGCAATAATTATAGGAAGGAGGATGATCCGAGGATCGACATTGGTTGGTACCACAAGTTAGAGATGAGATGCAATATAAATTGTAACAAACATTTCGGCCACCAGATGTGCACAAGTACCAATTGCAACAACATTTGCAGACATTAGGTTTAACTATTATTTTTCCAACAAAGCCCCAGTCCAATGGCACAAATTTTGTTAGGGGGTGAGACGTCTCACAAGATGAGCGACACATATATGCAATTATGTTTTTAATAAAATTATCACTCAAAATTCACTAACTATTCTATAGTTAACACTCCTCAACCTGTAAGGTGCTAAATGTTATTAATCATGAAAAATGTGATTTAATAAATTTTTAAATAAAATTAATGTGTTTTGTTTTTTGTTTTTTTAGACGAGTATTCAAAAAACTTCCACACACAAAGGCACTTAAAATTGTTTTATGTTTGGGAATGCGTGGTGGTTTGTGGGTCAGTAATGATGCCCCATTGTGCCAGCGTCTGGGGTTTTAATCTGGCTTGGGTCACATTTTCACATTCTCCTTGTCGGATGAGGTCCCATTGGGTTCTCCAATTTCCTTGCAAAGACGTGAAACTTGTCTGGATTGGCGATTGGGACATGAGCCCTGAGTGTGTGGCTGTGTATGTCTAGAGCCCTGCGAAGGGTTAGTCTCCCCTCCTGCGTAACCCGTTGTCACACTGTGCCACCTGTCCAGTCACGAACACATGGAGGAGAGTTTTAGGAATGCCCATCAGCGTCAGCTGGGGATCAAGGTAATTACAAAACCTGGAGTGCCCGCATCCGTAAGGGAAGACGGCCTCCAGAGAAGCCTGTGTTTTGCAGAGTTCTTTCTTTCTTTCTTTCTTTCTTTCTTTCGTTTTGTTGTTATTTTCGTTTCTTATTTTAATTTATTGCATTGGAGGCCATGGGGACATGCTGAAGACCATTTTGTTTTGCTTACAATTTTTTGGGAATTGGGAATAAATTCACTGGTGCACGCGCCGGCGGAAGGAATTATCCCGTGTTTTCCGATTATTCCATGTTTTTTATTATTTCCGAACCGCGCACGCATAGTCTGCAACACACACCCTGTGTCTGCAGGGATTTGGCTCAGCACTGAAGGAAAAGAAAGAGTAATTCAGTGATTGGCTGTTATTGGTAAGCCTAAGATGTTCTGAGATATTTCTTTTCATAATGGCTTCCTTGACTTTCACTGACACCTCTTGGTCATCATGTTGACAGATACCAATAGCATTCTCCAAAGCCAAACGCAAAACCTAGAATCAAGAGAAGATTTTGACAGTTCTCTTATGCCTGCAAAAACGATGTGACGGAACTCATCTGACTAACCAGAAACACCTGTCACGCCAATTGTCCCAAGTCTTTTAATGATGCGAAATACAGGGCTAAACGGTGGAACCAATATGCTCACAAATAACCTCAAATAAAAGTGGAGAGTCCATACCTTAGCCTCATACTTATGGTTTGATTTGAAATCTAAACAGTATGGAGTATTAAGCTGAAGGAAGAAAGAAGGAAGAAAAGAAAATTCCCAACACTTCTGGAGAGCTAATCTGGTGGGGTTTAATTGTTTAATTGTTTCCAGAATAAGCTGAGGAGAGATCTCAGACACAGACTTGTCAAAAAATATGCGTTGCTTTGATCTCGTCTCGCCTCTTTATGATTCAATGTCCGCTTTTTGCCGGCAGCTCGTAAATGGGAAATGCTGCAGTGCAGTTTAAAGGTAAGCTAATATTTTTCTCCAGACTAAAAAAGTTTGATTGCTCCACAATGTGCTGGATGTTATCCTCATCCTAGCCGTCCCTTTCAACGGAGGACTGGGTGGAAAGCTTGAACTGTGCTCCTCCACAGAAACCCGTGGCCTCTCTGACTCCACCGTTTCACACTCTTTTTCTGACGCACTCCGTTTCACTCTCTCTCTCATTGCTAAAGCACATCGGTCTCCTGAATCGATTCTAACCCCATCTTCATCTGAGCTATCATAAGTCTCACCGTCTTCGCTATTGCCGGGGAAAGCTCTTGTAGCTTTGCGATAGAACTTATTGACATCCACCTATAAATGCATGAATACACATATTTCCTAACTGAAAATGTGTCTGTAGTCAAAGAACATTATTTGCCTATGTCCCCTTTAGATAAGAAAAAAATATGAAAAATGTTGTTAATGTAGGTATTTAGCCACTTGTAATTTATAAATGAATGTGTGGCGTGCCCGTTGGCACCTGCTGGGAATTCAGCTGATTAGCAGCCATTATTAACGACCTGGTTTTCCCAGTAGGTAGACCATTTGGGAGTTGGCAGGAGAAGGGAGCTGGCCGTGAATGTCCAGACAGGACAGGACAGGACAGGACAGGACAGGACAGGACAGGACAGGAC